>JANTOP010009428.1:0-15741 GCA_027564815.1 Symmerus nobilis
CATTTAAGCGGCATATTCTCATCAGCAAACGGCATCATTACTGTTTGTAGAATCTCGTCAACGTAGATGTGTTGGTCTATTATTCCTTTAACCCAATATACTGGACTAAGGAACTAAGTAAGGAACTTTTCTAGCTGACCTACAGAAGGTTACTTCCCACAAGTCTTCTGCGAATAGTTCTAGTGCTAATATCTTTAGCTCATTTTTTACGTCTTTTGATGATTTAAATGGCTGAGACTTGATTAATTAAACGATACGTCTGTCAGTCTTAGGCGTCGTTTTTCTTTTTTTTCCACGATTTTCTTTGGCTTTTTGTGGTTTTAAGGCATTAGAAATCATATTTTTAGAGCAGCCTACTATTTGAGCAATTTCCCAGATGGATTTTCCCTGTTCACCCAATTTTTTTTATAAAGGATCTCTCTTCCAAAGAGCAATGAACGTTTGGCCCCGTTTCTATCTACAAATTAATTCTTTATTCACAAGTGTTTGTTAATTTTTCTTTAATAACACTACCTGAATAAATAACAATTTAATCCACCAGTTAATACAAATTTGATTAGAAATTGTACATGAAAATACACTGTCCCTATTTTCGTGGCCAAACAAATTGTGTTTTGAAATGGCATTTCGGGATTCCCCCAGAAATTAAAAATGAGGACGGAGTGCGTTCGCTGTCTTTTTTTTACTAGAATATAGACGCGGTTAATTTAAAATAGGGGGTGGACTACGAAAATAATATCGAAAACCAGAAATAATAAATTTAATAAGATTAGATGGGTGTCCATATTTTAATGTCCACCACAGTACGTTCGTGGTGAATACGTGTAAAAAGAAATCGTGTAAAAAAGATATAGTATTTATGGAAGAAAAGAAGCTGGTCCCGGGTCTAAAAAAGTCATTAAAAATAATTTTAAAAAACGATATAATTGTATTTCATTTACGTTTATTAATTGATTTCAACAAAATTCAAAATTAATAATAAAAATTCTTCATGAATAAAAAAAATCTGGTTTACGTACAAAATTTTATTCAATTTCATTTTTTGAAAGTAAATGTGCGTATGAATGGAATATCACTGCTGATGTGATGTGTCTTCATCTATTTATTAAATTTTTTTCGTAATTTAGAATTCAAGATATTTATATTGAAAATACCGCCTCTTGTTGCAATGCGCAATAGTTTATAATTTTCAAAATCTTTAAACAAGAACTGCGCGAGTGATAATATTTCATTTTGAACTCATGCAAAAAAAAAATTCTTTTTTTTTTGAATTCAGGTCGTAAAGAAATTGATAGAAGTTGGCCCGCCCACTCCTGCTAAATCAAAATGACTCGTAAAAATAGAATGAAATATTTATTTTGAAAAAAATTTGTATTAATAAGTTTATGCAAAAACAGAATTAGGTGTATGATAAAAATTTTATTAAAAAGGACAGAAATTTTTTATGAAATTTGAGAAATGTCGTGAATGTTGGAAATTTCTTGGAAATTTCTTGAAAACGGAATATTTCTTTAAACTTGAAAAATTTCATTAAAATTGGAAAATTTTATCATTTGAAATGTTTGTCGGGTTTACGTTATGCCGGCCACATATTTCGTGCTTTTTCATTGTTCATCGTTCATCGTGACAAGCCATCGTGCCAAAACCGAGGTGTGCGGGGCTTAAACTGTCACGGTGGACCGTCACGATGAATATCTGCCGATGCTTGATTTTAATCGTGGCGTTCGTCTTGCATTGTAATAAAGCGAGGTGTGTGGGGATTTCCTTCCATCGTGACGGTTTAAATTCATTATCGTCTCGTCTCAATTGTTGCGGTAAAATAATAAAATACGAGTTTGTCTAAAATTTCATATTATAAAATAAAATGGATATACAAAAACAAGACAAAGAGTTTTTAATTGAATTTGTTGAGGCCTATAAAAATTGCCCTTGCCTGTGCCGCTGCCACTGCCAAAAAATGTGTCTTATTCATCGCGAAAACTGTTACTTTTGCCTGAGGTATGTCGGCTCATCGTGCGTGAAAACCAATTACGATAGCATGTCACGATAAACGATGAACGACGAAAAATCACGAAGTCTGTGGCCTGCATTATAGTTCGACGTTCAAATTGTAATCTTTATTTTAGGTTTTAAAGTCACCTACTTTTGTGCCATTTGAAATATTTATTCACCTTCGTATACTCTCGAAACCATAGCTTCATTCGAAGTTTTTAATTTAATTAGTCAACGACACCTTATTCCAAATTTTTTGGCAAGTTTTTGTTAAAACTGTTCTTCTTGTTGAAAAAATCTTAAAATTGTTCTTCTTGTTTGTTCGTCGATCCTTTGTTCTATTTAACCATAATTCTTGGTTTGTATTAGGATCTTTTCCTATCACTCCTTTAATGTTCTTTATCTTGTTATATTTTTTTATGTTCTTAATTCTGAATTCTGAATTGAAATCTATTCGTTGAACGCTCCTTGTTTTTGTTATTTATTCTAATTTTTGAAAGTTTTTATTAATAATTTCACCCACTTCTAATTTTATAATTAAATTTTCCTTATTCCAAATTTTTTTCATTAATTTCGATATTTTTGTTTCATCAGATTGTTCCTAATTCTAATCCTGACCGTTCCACATGTTAATCCTGCACTCCTTGTACCTATGCTATATTTCTTTTAATTATTCCCTCCTTATCCTACCTTAAATTAATTAATATTTCTTAATTCATACTAGGTATTAATTATCAGGTAATTTAATTAATTTTTTTTATTATAACAAATATTCATTTCTTTAATTGACTCTATTCAGGACCAATTTCTATCAGGTGCAGTGACCATTGCTCTTTTATTTCATTTTAACTATCTTCCACTCATATGGATGAAGAGCAATTGCCGGCCCCCTAGCCGATACTATAAATAATCCCGAAACCGGGATAAATATGGGTTCCTTTTAACTGTACCGCAGTACCCTTTAAGGGGGTCGGTGCGCTCCATTCAATGTGAATTTCTAATAAATTTACTCCAATTAGGGTAACTTTTGCGTATTTTTTAACAATTTTCGGGACGGGATTTTCCCATAACCAGGTACAAATTTTTTTTTTTCAAAAAATAAGACCTTCACAAAATTGATGAAAAAATGTGTGCTTTTAATATAATCGGTTGACTTTGTATTGAGTAAAGTTTGCTATTGATCTCAGCTTTCCAATGGTGTTCATATCTTTGCGTAATATTTTATTGGAAACTTTTTATGATGTTTTTAGAAAACGTTTTTAGAAAACTCCCTTACTACCATGGAGTGACACTTTTCGAGAGAGTTTCGTTAGTTTAATTATTAGAATAGAAAATAGATTTCAATACATATAAAATTGTAAGCTTTCGTTGAGCTTCCAAGCTATTGTGGAGCTTTTGCAGGAAACTTTCAAATTTGATAACATTTAATTATTTGAATAAAAATTAGAAATCAAAATGCAAAAAGTTTATTAAAAACTTAAAGCTTTCGCTGCGGTTGTAAGTTTATGTGGATCTTTTATCGGAATATTTTGAGTTTCGATGCAGTTCAATTATTTGAATGGGAAGTAGGTGTCATTACAAATAAAATTTTATCCCAAAGTTGAAGGTTTCTTTGAGCATTAAAAGCTTTTGCAGAGCTTTTATAGGATCGTTTCATATTAGATTAAAATGTAATTATTCGGATTAATTTTAAATTTTTTAATTTATTCAAAGCTTTTGTTCGAAAGTTCCTGATTTATTTCATATAATTCAAATAAATTGAATGGGAAATGAATAATTAATAGAACGCGTGAGGCATGAATATTTGCATACGGAAAAGCTATGTGTGCGATGAGTGCCTCACATTACACCAATCCAGGGACCGCTATATACAAATCTCTTGATTCTTATAAAATTTCAAATTATATGTCATTTTTTGGTGACCATTTCGGAATACAATTATTCCCAAATAAATCACAAAATCGATAGTTTTTTTCATCATTATAGAAAGAGATTCTCTATGTAAAATAACCTTCAATTGATTCCTCTTATCTGACCCAAAAAAAAAAAATTCCTATTGTATAGGAAACACCAAAATGGTTACACGAGTTATTAAATTCTTCCAACCTTTCGAACAAGAACAATTACCAAAAATTAAAGCTTTCCTCCGCTCCCACGCACCGATTAAATTAAGGAAAATCCACCATTAAATTGCTATTTAGGAAAAACGATGAAAATTTAATTGAATTTCTACCACAAGAGAGGAAAAAAAAAATTAGGAAATAAAAAACTAGAGGGATTTATTTGGAAAAACAAATTAAGGAAATACACACAAATCAAAAGCTGTCCATTATCATCAAAATTTCATAAATACCAACGATTAATGGGTTTATTTTATGCCACAACCGATATTCCGAAAGGACAAATAAATAAATATTAGAATCCTTGGGCGGTTTTTTATGTGGTATCCTTTCATCCGGGTATGAAGACGAGAGAAAAAAAATACACACAACTCGATTGTAAGAAATTAACTAAATAATAACCACAGAAATCCCTTTTTAAATAATTAACTCATTTTTCGGAAAACCTCATCCTGCTGCAACTCTTTCCTAGATAAGCGTCCTTCCTTCTATTCATCTATTTTGAAGGTAAAGGCAAATGGGGGATGAAATATTCATAGAATGAGGGTATTGTACAATGTACATTAAATATTCCATTAGAAAATAAACAATGCGTACCTAATTGCTTAAGATAATATTTGAATATTATTCGTAGGATTAAAATAATAAATGATAATGATGATGATATGGTTTATTGTGGAAATATATTTTCCATTTTCCACTATTTATAATAAATGTATACAATTTTCCTACAACTTTTCTATTTTATTCAAATTTAATAGATATGTGCGCCTAGGTATATAACTAATATTATTCTATTATTGTTTGACCACATTTATTTATAAACTGGGTCCGTTTCGACCCACCATCCTACTTGGGGAAAGAAAAAAGTAATAAAAATCAAGCAGTTTTTTTTCGATCAATATTTCATGCATAATTACACACATTTGAAATTATAAAACGTTTGTTATACCGGGTAACCGTAAAGTAACTGATAATAATTACCTGATATAAAAGATACTTCGCTTAACATGATCCATCGCAATGCAAAATATAGATGGACTTGTAAATATCTACCGATCCGGTGATGTAATTTTATTGTAACATCACGGGCATGTTCTAGAATGATATCTGGCATGTAGGAGAAATGAACCGGTTCCCCATTGAAATGTTGGCCACCAATGCTGAAGAATACTTTAGCGTAGACGAATACCTGTAATGGGAGAGTGAGTCATGGAAGAAATAAAAACAATTTATTATGTAAGGATATGTGGGGGAGAGAAAATATTTTATTTAATAGAATTGGTTGTATATTTCTTTACGAATCATATGGAGCACAAAACCTGTGTCAGAATTTTAGTTTTAGAAATCGCGGTACATAATGTCAAGATCCGACCAAGGGTATCATTTCAAAAATATTAATATTAAATTTATGATGGTGGGCGACAGGTTTTGGGGTAACTTAACCCACTCTACGCGGATATAAGTCATAAATGTTTTAAATATAATTCAATTTGACAGAATTTTTAAGAATTTCCAAAGAAGAAAACTAAACCATTTCTACGAAAATAAAAATCGTTGAGATTACAGTTTTCAACTCCAAATTAAACTGATATATTAAAAAAATATCGATAATAAATGATGACTTCAAATTTTCATTGAGCTTCTAAGCTTTTGTGGAGCTTTTCTGAGGAAAATGTTAGATTTGATTAAAATTTAATTGATTGGGATAAAAATTAGATTTGAAAACGTAGAAAATGTTATTCAAAACGTTTAAGCTTCGCTGAGTTCATAACGGTATGCGGAGCTTTTGTCGTAACATTTATAGTTTCGTTGTAGTTAAAATATTTGGATGGAAAATGGGTGTCATTACGAATAAAATTATGTCCCCAATCCTAAAAATTTGTCGAACTTTTAAGCTCTCATAGTGCTTTTGAAGGAAAATTTCAGATTTGGTTCAAATTTAATTCATAAAGATAAAAATGAGATTAGAAAACATATAATATTAGTCTACACTTAAAGCTTTCGTTTAATTCTTAGCTTTATGGGGAGCTTTTGTCCTAACATTTTGGATGAAATTATTTGGATGGAAAGTAGCTTCCAATACGAATAAAATTATATAGCAAAGTTAAAGCTTTCCTTAGCCATTAAAAGCTTTCCTAGAGTTTTTGTCGGTACGTCCTCGATTTTATTGTCATTTAATTATTGAAATTAATATTATATTTCAAAACTTGTAAAATTTTATTCAAAACTTACAGATTTTTACATTTATTCAGAGCTTTTGTAGAGAAGTTACGGAAAATGTTACAATTAGTTTTTCAACATAGAGTACATAGAGTCTGAGGTATATTTTACATGAAATTTACATATAAAGAAACCATGTACGCGTTGAACTTATTGAGCGCCCAGATCGGGCTCCATATCACTCGGGCCTAGGGCCCGTGAATAGCTTAATACGGTTCTGGTATAGTATAGAAATATATTAACCATGGAAAATTAAAAGAAAAAATTAGTAAAATTTTGAAATTGGAAGCAATTTATGAAAATTCCAAAATCTAACTAAAAAAATCAAATTTACGAAGATTTTGAAATTTTATGAGCTTTATTAAGTTAAATTAAATTAAATTATGAATTGTGTATTAAATGAAAATATTAGTTGTTTTATTTAAGTAGAAGTTGGAAGACTTGTAGATTCCCGTCCCTTGGCCTTGGAGAAAACTTTTAAAGAAGAGAATCCCTGTTAATTTGAAAGCTCTTCACAATTAAAGGATACCAGTTACAGTTTTATTCGAAACCTTGAAAAACTGTAGATGTAAACACGATGAAGAATAATTTTTTATTCAAAATAAGATCAAACATCCGGTTTATGATCAAAATTGTACATACAAGGCCTCAATTAACTAAAAATTGTAATAGAAAATCAATAATTCATTTTCATAAGCCCATAACTCGCTCATTTAATTTTTTTCCAAAATCCTGAATTAAAATTTTGGTTGACGTCAAGTCAAGTCAAGTCAAGTCTTCAGGAAAAACCATTTCAACCAAATCGAACCATTTTTTTTAATAAAAAATTTCATTTAAAAAACTTAAACAAAAATGAGCAAGAAAATTAATTGAAGATCGTTAAAGAAAATCATGTTTTTTTTTTGAAAATTCATAACTCCCTCAGAAAATTTTCCAAAATGCTTTATTTTTTAGTTTACCTCATAGCCTACTTTGGATAAATATTTAAAAGCCAGATGGTCTCAGATGTTTGCAACTGAGGTAATCAAAATATCAGGCAAATACATGAGACAATTAAAACTCGGATAATTTTTTAGAAAAATTCGATAATTAAGAAACAAAAATCAGGAAATTTAAGGGTTGTGTAAGATGGAGAATTTCTGTTTCCAATTTCAATGAATATTTCCGACTTTCACAAGATTATTAATTTTTTTTTAGATTTTTGGAATCGAAATTTCGAAATTTCTTCGAATTTTTAGAAATTTTTGAATTTCTTCAAAATGCATGGGTTTTCATATATTTTCTAATTCTTTTCTAATTTATTAAATTTTCTGATGCCGCAAAATAATCGAATTAATACCTAAAGTGTGATGAAAATTACTGTTGTCGTGAAATTGTCCGATTTCCAGGATTAATCGCTCCTAAATTAATCGATTGTTTTTTGAGACATTATTTTTATTAAAGAAAGTTGAATTTCAAATTTAACAAAAGAAATATCTTTCCCAAAAAATTATAAAAATTATTTAAATTTCAACCTTTTATCCACTAAAAAAAGGTTAGAAAAGAATCATTAAAAATCGGAAAACTTTTTTTAAATCAGAAAATTTCATAAAACTCTAAAAATTTAATTGAATTGACAAATCTAGCGCTCTGAATTTTGGCACAAATATTCTAGAAAAATGGATAATTCGATTCTTGTAAAGTTTAACATATCTATCCTAAGGAATTTTTGAGTAACTAAATTCAGAAGTTGAGCAGGGCTGATTTAGAAGGAGATTTCCAACCCTAACTGTCTAGAATCGATTTTTAATCCTTTAACTAATTAAAAGGTATGAATTCAACTGAAAAATAGCTATTCAATATGAAGTAATCTGGGATTTCTGACCATCGGCCTGACATGGCCAACCATGTTCAATGTATAGTCTAACCATCGTCCTGACACCTTAGCGACACTTTTTCCAGTAAATTTTATGAAGAAATAGAGGAGTTTCCGCTTTCCCCTCTTCATCCTCCGCCAAATTGGGCTAAACTTACTTAATAAAATTATGAAATAAAAAATTTGTCTCACGATTTACAAAGAGATGTAACCGGAAAATAATCAATATATCGAATTTAAACTTGTAATTTGGTTAATTAGTTTTTTATCTCGAAACCGTGAAATCTGTTTTTAACTTAGCTAATAAGTTGTCCACGAAAAATCGGATCAACCAATTTGGGCGAAATTTTCTTAGTAAAATTTTGAATTTAACCATTGATTTCACGATTTACATAATAAATTTTCCAAAAAGAAGCTCATAATTGGCTTAAATAATTTTTTATCTAGAAAACCTAAAATTTCATTTTAATTTGAGCTAATCAGTTGTCAAAAAAAAAAAAAATCGGGTCAGCTAAATTGGGCGAAATTTCTCGTAATAAAATTTTTAAATTCAAAAATTAATTTCTAACCTTGTACTTGGTTCGAATAATTTTGTATCTTCAAATGCAGAAATTAATTTTAAGATTATCTTATATCTGATCTTGTAGGTAATTATAAGTTGTTATATCGAGCTCCTCAGCAAGTGAATTTTAAATTTTAGCCAGATGCTCATTTTCATTTTCTTCCCATAAAATTCTCATAATTTGACAAATTAACGTATACAGACTTTTCTTGTAAGGATATGTTTGAAACAGTCTGTTTCGTTTCCTCAAATTATTTTAGGTCGTTGGGAGAGTCTAATTTATTTATTTATAATTTTATTTATAGTGCTACCGAGCTAAGTGGATCATCGATCCAGAAGGGAGGAACCCCGGATTTTTTCCAGGATTATTTCTAATTTTCCCTCAGTTTAATTAAATTGTTATGATTTTTCGTAACCTTAAACTATTTTTCTTCGCAAGATATTTCCGGAATTTAAATATACCCAACTTTTTCTTACTATTCTATACTTTTTTTCAACTTTACGGAATTTCCGAGCTTATCTCTACTTTTCTCCATCCTTGCCGAGAGTTTCCGAATTTTCTAAAATTTACCTTAATTTTGCCGAATTTTCTACTCAATTTCCCAAACTTTTTCATAGAAAAGTTGAGATAATACATAAATAAGAGAGGTAACAGTATCCAAATCCTAGAAATCACCAGAGAATTACAGACTTTCGACGTTATGGGTCACCATTCGCTACCCCACGCGAATCTAGGGATTACTACAATTTCCTCTGTTCAAATACATAAACTCTCTGTGGCCATTTATTTTAATATATATTTCATTACCCCATTTAAAAATCTCCATCCCTTCAGGCGTTAAAATCTCTTCGGTTTTTATGAGATGGAAAAATAATGTTAAAGTTTTTTTTAATATGACATGCGAATGTCTAAACCATCTATGCTTATGACTTAAATCCTGGTGGGTCGGCTTGGTCAAGTCATACTATATTAACAGGTTGGGAAAAACTCGATATTAAAAATAAAATAAAAATAAAATATAGAAACAAATTCAAATCCAAACATGAATATACTTAATAAAATTCAAAGTACAGTGAAATTTTATTATAACGATTCAGAGAGAGATGTTACAAATTCATTTGAACTGGGACAGGTCGTTGAAGTTATAAAATAATTTCTCTGTACCGTCATACTTGTTTCAAGCTTTTAGATTTTTAGGATATCCCATCTCTACTATGTCTCATAAAATAAAATCCTTCCAAGCTTTTCACCATCCTTTTTGAAAAATTTTAATGTTGATTGAAGTCATGGAAAAATTCTGTATATACTTTTTGTTTCTTTTTTCCAGTCGATTTTTTTTTCCCATTTTTATCAACAACAAATTTGTATATATAATTAAGGATATACTCACACATACATATTTAAGGATGTGTGTGGCATAAATGATAAAAACTAGCATCATAAAAACCCGACAACATGAAAAATAATATTCATCAGACATGCGGAGCAATAAAACATTAAATGAAAAATTTATGAAATTATTAGTATTAAAAAAAAAAAAATACGGAGCGAATTCATATGGGGGTAGTTTGAAGGCCTGGTACTAAGGGATTGTAGTCCCCCCTCCCTATCCACACGAAAAAATAATATTTGTCATGAAACGTATGTTTTACGGGCGGTAACCCGAATTTTTCTCGCAACCGAATTTTCAGTGTTTTATTTTGTGATATCTCTGGCTACCAAATTTTTTTTAACTTTTTTTTTGCGGGGGCAAAATATACATTTTTTATAGGTAATATGAGAACATACCAGAAATTGATAACAGATAAAAGGTTTTACTTATAATAGGATAGTTTGTTTAATTAAACCATACTGTCAACAAATTGTAACCCTTCTTGTTGTACGTCAATAGATCGATGAAAAGTAAAAAATTAAGTACGAAACTTAAAGCTTTCTTACAACGGGCTGAAAAAGCTTTTTGGGAAAATGTCATATTTTATTATATTTGTTGAATCGAATAAAAATTAGGTTCAAAATTATATAAAATTACATTTTAATTTTAAGCTTTCAACGAGCTTTTGAGATTTCTGAAACTTTTTTTTTGTACAAGTCTAAATTTCGTTGAAGGGCCGTTTTCTGGATAATAATAGTAAGCATTCTACGAAAATTCAACATTTCATTTAAATTTAATGAATCGGATAATAAATAGATTTCAAGCTTTATTTTATGGAGTTTAAAAATTTCGTTAAAGGGTCGATATCGGCAGATAAAATGGATTTTAAGGCGTTAAAAAGTAAGATCTAAACTTAGAGCTTTCTTCGAGCTTACATTCGATTGATACAGTTTTTAACGAGAAGTTCATATTTTATTTAAATTTAACGAATCGATTAATTATTTGTTTCCAAATTATATAAGATGATATTTTAATTTTAGGCTTTTAAAGAGCTTTCGAGACTTTTGAAACTTTTTCTGGGAAAATTTTTAATTTCGTTAAGGGACCGGTATTTGGATAGAAAATAGATTGTAAAACGGGAAAATAAGGTTCATGAAATAAAGCCTCGTGAACGTACGTAATATCTGGAAACGCTTTCCAATGCGGACCCGTTTCATCAGCATGAAACAGACCATCCAATGTGAACTTGTTTTCTTGAATGGTCTTTAAACAAGATCTTCGTGCAAGGAAAGCCTCTCTCCTGACTGTTTCAGTAACCTAACAACGCATCTCTTTTTAAATTTCGTAAGCCAACACGCCTTGAAATACCTGTCATCAAACTGCCCTGCAATCAAACCCTTGATGTCGTTAATTTATATTTAATTTGTTTTATGTCAGTCATAAAGGTTTTAAAGCCCAATGTCATATGGGGTACTGTTGGTTTTATATTATCGGGCTCTCTTCATTTCTCAGTGAAATTTAACCGGAAAGTTGAGGACATTATTCATATTAATGTATAATAAATCATTCTTTTTACATATCGCATAGAATTTAGATAGTATATACGATGTGTACCGAGGGTTTTATATTATTCCACGTACAGTGCGTGAAAAAAGTATAAAACGAGATTTTTTTTCCTTTAACTCGGATACCGTTTATTAGACTGCAATGTGTGAGAATGAATATTCTATTAACTTCTTCAATGAAATCTAGAGACTAGAATATCTAAAGAATAATATTTCTGGGTACCTATAGGAATTTTGTTATATCATCTCATCTCCAAAATACCAGCTGCAAATAATAAATTTATTAGCGGATTTAAATTTATATTTGAAAGTTGTCTGGAATTTTTTAGAAATATTGTAGTTTGCCTGGAATTTCACAAACATGTTTGGGATTTTCCAGAACTTTTCAATTTTAGATTTCATTAGCTCAATAATGTAACCGTCAGCATTTCTGATAAAATTTCATTTAGTTTTGAGGAGTGATTTTGGTAGACCGAACATTGAATTTTATAGAAATTTTCGGGAATTCTTTAAAAATTATCCAAAAATTGCCAGAAATATTCTGGATTCTGACGAAGGAAGTTAATGATTTAGTTGAGGAAAAATAAAAAAATATCAAAACTAAACTTTTCGTATAAAAGCACTGCAAAAACTTATAAGCTCCCAGAAATCTTTATTTGTTGAACTTTGTATTTTACGTCTTAAAATCTATTTTTTATTCAGATAACGACCCCTTAATGAAATTTCAAATTTACCCAAAAAAGCATACAAAATCTGGAAAGCTCATTGAAAGCTTAAAGTTGAAACGCCATTTTATATACTTTGGAATCGAAGTTTTCTCCCATTCATTAAATTGATATGAAATATGGAATTTTCTCAGAAAGCTTATCGAAACTATTAAAAGCTCAACGAAAGCTCTAAGTTTTGAACTTGATTTTTTATATTTAAAAATATATTTCTATGCAGATAACGGCCTTTTACGAAAGTTCAACTTTTTCGAAAATAAGGCTTTAAAAATCTTGAAAGCTTAAAGCTCGAAAGTTTAAAATTAAAATGTCATTTTATTATTTCGGAATCTAATTTTTATTCGATTCATTAAAATTAGATAAAATATTAAATTTTCACTAAACGCTTTCTCAATTCATTGTAAGCTCAAAGAAAGCTTTAAATTTCGAACTTAATTTTTTATGTTTTAAAGAGTCCATAGGAGTTGCCAATTATAAAAAAATCCCTTTCGACTTCTTATAATTAGCGCCCAACGTGGGGCATTCGACTCTTTCAAATCGCGAGTTATGACGTATTTAGATAAATATTGAATAGATAATATAGTTCGGCCCTCCCATCGGTTGTATATTTTTTCCCCATACTGTTTCAATATGTTTTCCCATTTTAAAGTGATGAAATCAAGCCATCGCATATATGGACCCCACATATCCCTTTCATCCAAAAAAAAGCTACTTTATTATTAGAATTTTAAGCAGGTCGATCAATAAGTTCGAAATAATTTTTTTCTTTCGTTATAGATCTTACAACGTCACCCAAAAAATTGTTAGTAATTCTCACAGCCAAAAATCATCCACACAGTGAGGTTTTTGAACTTTGATTGATTTGGGAATTTGTTGAGCTTTTTTTTGGAAGGATTTTCATTCTTTTATTTGTTCGAATGCATTATGAATTTGTATTATGAAACTGAGGGATGTGGGAACGAATTTTTTGATAGGTTAATGGAATATGAAACTCTACTTTCGTATATCCACTAATATATAAATAATTTAATGGAATCAGATGATTAATTGAGGAGATTAATTAAGTTATATTCATTTATGTCATTAATTTAATGGATTACATTTTGACGCTCAGAAAAAAAATCAACCTTTTTAATACACACGCCTCGCGAAGCGTTTTTGCTTCATATAAAATCATTCAGCATATCAAAAATTGCATGACAAACCCCAAGAAACGATCGATCAATTGTCAGGAAAATCGTCGTTGAAAAGGTGAAGAAATAGTAAAATAAGAAAATATCCGAAAATACAAACACTTACTTGAACATCTTTTGAAAACATATTATTTGTATGTAATATCATTGCACTAAAATTTCGTACGCTATCAAATTCAAAAACCATTTCAACTGGTTTACCAGCCATACCAAATGTATCGTTCCGCCAACCAACCCATTCGTAACCTGTAACGATAATAAATGTAAAATATTCCGGGTTAACAAAAAAATGTTTCGTTATTTTATATATTTTTATGTTAATTAAATTTTATAGGCAGATAATTTGCGAGACAACCGATAATATTCAAAAGCCATCGAAATCTTTGTTGTCTCGGCATCATTTTTTTTCCGCTCATATTTTTACGACCAATAAATTGGATTCTTGAATTTTTATTTCTCTTTTATTCCGACTTGCGGCATATTATGGTAATTTTTTGGTCCATACCAAGATCAATACTTGGAATCTCTTTTTTTTCCGTTGATATATTCGTTTAACATGCAATTTTTAGACCGGTGAATAGAATTGAAATTGATTTTTCTTCATTCTTTTTGGATTTATAATGGGATGATTATGGAAGCTTTGTGTTTTGTTTCCTTTTTCAAATTTTAACAATTTAAATTTTGGGAAGATTGGTGGAAAGGTTTTCTATGGATTCGGATTTATAATTAAATGTTTGCCGTTTTTCTTTCCATTAAATTTTTTTTTACAATTTTTTCTCAATATTCCGTTAAGCAGGTGCTAATGGATGTTATTTCGATTGAATATTAATTGGCTTATAAGACTGATTTGTATATAAGAAAATTTTAGCGAATAAAATGTATAATTATTTTAATTAGATGGGTGTGTTAGACAATCAGATAAAGTAGACCCATCAACATCTTATGGGAAATTATAAATAATTTGAGTATGCAGATATTCAATGAAATGAATGGGTTGTAGTAAAAAATGAAACCTTTCAGACAGGGAGGTATTATTACGCACGAGTAGTAAATTTTGTTTAGATATTATTGCTTTTGTAAATTTAGAGCAAACGTCGAAGGCAGATGGTACACTTGAAAACATCGTGTGGATAATTTTAGCTGAAATATCTAGCGATTATCGTGTCAATAACAAGGATGTCCACAATTTACTGATTCTATGTTTTTAGCGGGATTACTGTCACCGGATGGATAGTTTAATACAATTTTATCACGATAACTACAAAGAGGGAAGGAAATCATAAGACACACATTTGAGTACAAAGTTTTCGATGAGTTTTGGCGAAATTTATGTAGCTTTTGTTTATAAATTTTTAATTTCAATCAGAATTAATGAAACAGATGGGAACTTTCGAGCCGTATAAAATATTAAAAACTTAAAGCTTTCACTGACCTTTTAAGTTTTCACCGAGCATTTGAAAGAAAATTTCAAATTTAATTAATCGGATAGCAAATGGATGTCAAAAATACCATCCCTTATTTTAATTAAATGCTTTTAGTAAGCTTTTCTGTGGTTTAGAAAGCTTTCGTTGAAAGAAATTCGAAATGTTTTTAATATAAAATTGTTTGAATGGAAAATAGATTTCCAAAGGTATAAAATTATATCTGGAAACGAAAGCTTTTTTTGAGCTTTCAAGTTTTCACCGAGCTTTTGAAGGAAATTGTCAAATTCGATTCAAATTTAATTAATCGAGAAGCAAATAGATGTCAGAAATGACAACTTTAATTTCGATTAAAAGCTATTAGTAAGCTCTTCTATTTTTTAGAAAGCTTTCGTTAGAAAAAATGCTAAACATTGTTAACGTGAAATTGCTGGAATGGAAAATAGATTTCCAAACGGATAAAATTATATCTGGAATCAAAAGCTCGTATTGAGTTTTTAAGTTTGCACCGAGCTTTTGAAGAAAAATTGCAAATTTAGTGTATAAAGTAAAAAACAGATTCAAAATTATATAGTTTTTTTGAACTAACCGCCATTTTGATCAGAGGCACCAATTAGGGGGGGGGCAGAGGGGGCTGCTATTTTTCTCTCCCCCCAAAAGGGAAATTAAAAATGTTTCGAGAGGAATCTCAATTTTTTGAATTTAATTCGAG
>JANTOP010009439.1:0-15735 GCA_027564815.1 Symmerus nobilis
TATTAAACGTTGGTATTTATTACTCAAGAGCATACTCTTAAATTGGTTTTTCGATATTCCCTGGCCTATCATTAATACTGCATATTGGCTCCTCTACATAAATTAAATGTAAATTAAATGTCTGTCTACGCAGTCCGTCTGTATAATTTACAGCAAATGAAATGAGAAGTCCAAATGCCGTTGGACATTCTGGTCCCATTTCCATAGCTATACGGAGTGGGAAACATTCATCATCTACGTCTCATACACAGGCGAAAGATTAGGCAATTTTTAGCATGGCTTCATTCAAATCATTCGCTAAAACTGAACATATTGATTCTAAGCCCTTACTTACTAAGACCAAGACTAGGATTGGAAAAACAAAATTTTGAACATGTAGGAAAAATATTCGGTGAAATATGGAGGCACTTTGTTATCAAAAAAATTCCTGTTTCGCCAGAGGAAGATATACACCCATGAATTCGACATTAAATGGTACAAGAGTCATGCACTCGTAAACCAATATTTATTGCAGATTGCCAAATGTCAATTACTTGACTGTTGTGGTCCATTGCGCAGGGTACCTCTTGATAAAACGAGTCGAAAACGAGTCGCAGACGAGGATGATTCAAATTCATTGTCAAATTTTGTCAGAAGGGGTTATTAAAAATTCTGCCTCAACGATTTATGTCACCATCTTTTCGAGTACTTTACTCATGACTCCCCATTGTTGTGGTCTCTGATAGTCGACGAGCTACTTCAAATCCTGAAGACCGAGAAGACCGAGAAGACCGAGTAATAATTGTAAGGGTCAAAGTGGTAAGTACACGCTGTGACCGACTACAGGAAGCCCTATCGATTATACAAAATTGTTGTGACGGGGAGGGACTTCGGGTTAATCCCAAAAAAACCAACATCGTTACTTTCACTAAGAGAAGGAAGATGGATAATCTAAGAATGCCAACCATCTATGGTGAACAAATCAAGTTCTGTAGGGAAACCAAATATGTTATCCTTGGCTCTAAACTGAACTGGAACCAACACCTGAAGAAAATAGCCAACAAAACACGACTGTCTCTATGGACCTGTCTGAGACTTTGTGGCAGGACATCGGGTCCAAATCCCAAGGTATTATTTTGGATCTACACTATGGTACGCATCAATTGTCTAGTGGCATAAAACTGCCAGCAAGACGACAAGCAAAATTCTAGAGAAGATGCAAAGACAGGCATGCGTAAGTGTCACAGGGGCGATGAGCTCCACTCCCACGGCAGCTGTGTGCTGCTGAATCTGTCTCCACATTACAGTGGAAAAGAAGGCTAGATTGGCAGCATACAGAATAATGTCTAGGGGTGAGGGGCCCCCTCCCAACTACCGAAGAGGTCACTCAAAAATCTTTGACATAGTTGGGACACACTCAGTTCTAGGAATGCCGAGTGATAAAACTAACTTACGGTATTTCATTAAACGCTTCAAAATACGAATCCTAAACGGAACATACTGGTCAGAAAACGGAAACAGGTTCGGTATGGGAGACATAATCTGGTATACAGACGGTTCTAAGACAAACGAAGGTGTCGGTATCGAAATATATGGAAAAAATCAACATCTCAGTTCGCTAGAACTCTCGGAAAACATGCTACCGTATTCTAAGCCGAAGCGTACGCTATAGAGTTCTCTATACGCGAAAGTATCAGTAGGAAATACAAGAACTAAAAAATGGAGACTACTGGAGACTTACCAAATCAACTCTAAACTGTTACAAAACTGCCTTAATGTCCTAGACGACGTAAGCTAACTCAACAAGGTTGAATTGATTTGGGCCCCGGGGCATACAGGAATTGAAGGCAACGAAAAAGCCGATCTTCTAGCCAAGTTAGGAGCGGGATTGGCTTTCCATGGGTCAGAGCCATTCTGTGGAATATCGAAATGCACGGCTAGCAGATGATATCAGAATGGGCTGAAAATAGAAAAAAATTGTACTGGGAGCAATCACCAGGACAAACCTATGCGAAGACGTTTATTGTCACGCACTCTATCAAAAGAACGAAAGAATACCTAAATCTAACTAGAAGCCAGATCTGCGAAATAACAGGACTACTAACTGGACACTGTAACTTGCAAAACCGCCTCCATAAGATGGGTTTAGCACAGGATAACGTGTGCAGAATCTGTGGAGAGGAGACGGCTGAACACATCCTTTGTGATTGTGTAGGGTTGCACTCAAGACGATTGCGATACTTCGAGCTATACCACACTGAGCTGACGGATATCATGAACCTATCACTAGGACAAATTCTGCGCTTCATAGTCAGCACAAAGCTGACTAGGCTTAATTAATACACATCGAGATGCCACAATAGGCCCATTTTTGGCCGCAGTGGTTACAGGGCAATCATTCCCACACCCGCTAGGTTCTCTATTCTATTCTACTAGTATTACTCATCACGATATTGTAATCGCAGAGAAGGAAGAATGGGGCAATTTTTTAGACCTAATGACTCGACAAGCTTTTAACTTGACTTTCGAGACTCAGTTTTCCCAGATTAGATTAATCTGAATGAATTTAATTTACTGCTTTATTCTCAATTTGAATAATTTAATTTACTATTTTGGAAGTCAATTGAGATTTTCATTAATTTTAATCTAGATTTATTATAATTTTTCGAGCTTATTAATTAAATGCCCTGAAAAAATAGACTAAGTCGATGTGTAAATTCGCATATACATACATTTTTGTTTAATTGGTACCAAGGACCAACAAAAATACAATGGGGATAGCTTCATAAAATCTACGCGTTCTTCTTTGGAGTCTAGGTTGTTTAAAAGCCCTATTAAGAAGCCCTTGTCACAATTGGCATAACAATTGGTTGCGTCATTTATAGATTGCCCCTAACTCAAAATTAAACGCCCCTGATGTTGAGATTTTGTTGTATAAAAGAAGAACATTCCAGGTAGTGAAATAAAATATAAAACGAACAAACTTCGTTCCGTTATGTTAATTCAACATCCGGTGAAAACCCATTGCTTCGATGATTTTGAAATTAATTAATTAATTCATATTTAACAAGCCCGTTTCCATTAAACCCGTAACTTACCCGCTTAGCCCATGCCTGAAAACCAGACGACAATTCTCGGGCACTCAATACATTGGCCCCAGTACTACCAGTAAATTGTCCCGGCACGAATTTCGAAGAAGCCCAAGAGGACATCTGGAAAAAAAACCAGGGAAATAGAATTAATATTATATAAAAATCGGATATGTAACTCCTCCCCCTTCAATCCCCGTCCTTACATCCTTCTGCGTATTATACATTTGTTTTAAAGCTTCCGAATCCAATGGATTATCCTGTAATTTCCGCATTGCATTCAAGCGTTGCGTTATAATTGATGTAACGTCTAAATTTGGTGCTTTATCACCGACATTTGTAAATATACCGGTACCGGTTTTCGGTTCAATTGAATCATCTTTAGTAGATGGCATAATAATTGGGACTTGTTCCGGTTCAGATTCCTTATCAACCAATTTGATTGCAGGCTTCACTGGTTTAACAACTATCGGAGGGATTGATAGAATAAATTTAATCCGTTGTGGATTCAATTTTAAATGCTAACCTTTCGGTTTGATGGTTTCATTTTTTTTCGGCGATACCGGAACCCATTCACTTTCATTCAGTCGATGATGTTGTCCGGATGAAACAGGAAATTGCATTAAAATCGCTTTCGTCTGTTCGGCTGTTTTCGGTTGAATGGGCGTTGCATTTCGGATATTCATTACAATCGGCCCACGATCTTTTAGTACGAACGGATGATGGAATGCTTTCTCATTCCCGTCACCATCATGATTACTGTCTTCGGAAACGGTTGATAAGTAACCGGCCTCCTCACCTCTCGATAATTTCTTACAAAATTCGGTTAGTTCATCAACCGATTTACCTGGAAATCAAATCAAAATTACAATATTGTTGCGGGAGGAATTTATTTTCGAGTTTATCTTACCGCCATACCGCATTTTGGTTAATACTTTCTCCTTATCTTCGGGTGCTAGGTTCGCAGTTCCCGGTAACGTTCCATTTTTCAACATTGTTATCGCATTTTTCCGAGCAATCTCCAGTAAACGCTTTTTATCAATTCGATCTTCTGAACGGGACCGGGATCGGGAACGAGATCGAGTCCGACTTCGAGAATGTCTGAAAAACGAATTTAATTTGATTTATTTCATGAAATTTATCCACCGACTAACCTTCTACGGCCATGATATGAAGAATAACGTCGGTACGATGATGTCCGATCATGATAACCTTTGTATCGACCATCGGGTGAACGGTTTCGGTTCTTTCGTTCTTGATAATATTCATTTCGTTCCCGTAGGTACGTTTCCTCATCGCTTAACGACAGTGAAGACGACCGGTTCCGTTTCTTTCTTAATTTCTCTCGATCGTGTTTGGATTTACGAACGATTTCGGCTGATTGTTTAACGGCGTCATCAATTACCGTACTGCTCTTAAGGTTTTTAATGACGATCTTCCCTTTCGATGGTTTAGGATCATCGGGAACGGGTGGTGTAATTGTTCGTTGACGTTCCCGAATCACTGTTTCTTTCTCTATGATCTCCTTTTCATATCCGGCAACATCATCGACTGAACGTCGCTTTGATCGTTTAGACTCAACTTCATCTCGACTTTTCTTCTTCAATTCCCGTTCCTTCTCCTTCCGCTCCTTCTTCAACCGTTTAATAGTTCGTTCTCGTTCCGGATCGGTTGATTCATCGCTACTACTTCGTCCCTTCTTGTGATGTTTTGATTTCTTTGATTTCTTCCCTTTTTTCCGTTTCTTTGATTTGTGTGAATGTTTTCCGTCCCCCACCACCGCTTCTTTCGGCGCACCGAACAATACCGTGGGTGGTGCGGCATTGAAAACCATAAACAATTCGGCTAAAATCTCATTTGACGATTTAATCGGTTCGATTGGTTTTTTCTCATCTGATTCGGAAGCGGTTGATTGCTTCGCCAACAAACGCTCTAACATTGAATCTTTTTCGTCGGTAAATGAACGGGTTTCTGGTTCGGGACTCAATTTCTCCTGTTTGATTTTTCTCAAGGGAATTTGGAAATCCGATGAATTAAAGTTGAGTTTTCCATCCGGTTTATTTGACATTTTTATAAGAATTAATTAGACTGTTCAACCTAAAACTACTAAAAATGAATAAGAACAATGGATTTTAATTGAAATTTATATAAATTTAATTCAATTTACTTGAAATTCCCTTTAAATTTGGAGTTTTGTCCAAAATAATAAACAATTCACAACAAAAAATATTTACTTTGGCATTTGAAATGTCAAGCTTCAGTTGGCTGTACTGATTGGTGCAAATTAAAAATTTCGGTTATTAATTTGACATTTTATTATTGCGCCTTTTTGCTCTTTCGTTCAGCTCATGATTATTTCTAATTTTGACTTAAAATTAATTTCAAAAGTGATCAATTTCCAATTTTATTTAATTAATTAACCAGGAAATCAGTGAAGAGAAGTTGAGATCGTAGTGATCGACAATTGAATTCCAGCTTACTCGTGCTTCACTGGCACCGGATCGATCGACTGGAACCACTTTTTCTGGAGAACGTTGCTAATTATCAAAGGTTAGTTATTTTTTAATTATTTTGTAGTATTTTTTTGGATTAAAATAATTTCCGGTTGAATCAAACATGTGTGGGAGATTCCCATGATGATTTTCATGATTGGAAACTGGAAAGGACAGTACGGGGAGTATGGAAAACAAATCCCAAGGAACCCCATACGCAATACGTCCCGCGTGCGTCTGATAACCTTAGCAATCGATGGCAGGGGTAGTGATTAATTTTGGCTTGTTCTATTTGTAATGCCCAATTTCATGCTCTTTCGGTTCAGCCTTGGAAAGGCCCGATATTTGGGATATTCTTGTACCTAATTCCATTTACATTTAAGTCAGAATAAGGGGCTTCCATATCGGGATTTTCTAATCCGTAAGCTCTCCTTCACAACTCTTTTTTTTTAATTTTCTTACGGTTAATCGGTTAAATTACCCGTTTTCTGGTAGAAATTTATAGCATCCAGCTCTTTTTAACTCACAACGTAAATGTAAAAACGCACAAAGTTGTTTTGACCTTAAGGTAAAAATACAAATACTAAATTTCAGAAAAGTTGAAATTTATCGGCGAAAAATCAAAAATTCGTAAAGGATCGCACCGAAAAATTTTAATATCGGAACATCACGTCATTTAATCCGATTTTGCAATTTTCTTCGGATCCAAAAAATGTAATATTGCAGAAAGTTTAAAAATTAGTTGAGGCCAAATAGAAAAATATCAGAACTGAACTTTTCGTACAAAACCTCTGCAAAAACTTAAAAGCTCCCAGATAGCTTTGTTTTCTGAACCTTTTTGCTTATATCGTAAAATCAATTGTTTATCCAAATAACGATACTTTCAACGAAATCTCAAATTTTCCCAAAAAAAACTTTAAAAATCTCGAAAGCTCATTGAGAGCTTAAATTTTAAACGTCATTTTATATAATTTGGAATCGAATTTTTATCTGATTCATTGAATTTCAATGAAAATGGGATTTTCACAGAAAGCTTCTCCAAATTATTAAAAGCGCAACGAAAGCTCTATTTTAGTTAGAACTAGAACTTAGCTTTCCACGTGTATAAATTTATTTTCTATCTAGATAACAGCCCTTTAACGAAATGTCAACTGTTTTGAAAATAAAGCGTCAAAAATCTTGGATGCTCATTGAAAGCTTAAAATTATAATGTCATTTTATATACATTACTTTGAAATCGATTTTTTATTCGATTCATTAAACTTAGGATAAAATATGAGATGTTCGCTGAAAGCTTCTTAAACTACCTAAGCCTTCGAACTTAATTTAAAGAAAGGCCAGTAGATAAGCTAGGCCGGTTCCGCGCCATCGGCAGTCTCTTCGCCAACCTTCGGGAATGTTCGGGTCCAGTTAAGGCGGCGACACGGCGGATGCGTGACGGCGGGGAGATGACTTTGACAGCTGACATCTGAATATATGACTTTGACAGCTGAATGTATGAATTTGACAGATGAATATATATGACTTTGACATCTGATATATGACTTTGCCAGCTGTCAAAGTCATACATTCTGCTGTCATATATTCAGCTGTCAGAGTCATATATCAGCTGTTAAAGTCATATATTCACCTGTCAAAGTCATACATTCTGCTGTCATATATTCAGCTGTCAAAGTCATATATCAGCTGTCAAAGTCATATATTCACCCGTCATGTATTCGTCCGTCAGATTTCAGATGTCATACATTCACCTGTCAGATTTCAGACGTCATATATTCACCTGTCAGATTTCAGATGTCATATATTCACCTGTCAGACGTCATATATTCACTTGTCAGATTTCAGATGTCATATATTCAGCTGTCAAAGTCAGATTTCAGACGTCATATATTCAGCTGTCAGCTGGGAAAGTCATATATCAGATGTAAAAGTCATATTTCAGCTGTCATATATTCAGCTGTCAAAGTCATATATTCAGCTGTCAGCTGTCAAAGTCATCTCCCCACCGTCACGCATCCGCCGTGTGTAGCCGCCTTAACTGGACCCGAACATTACCGAAGGTTACCGAAGAGACTGCCGATGGCGCGGAACCGGCCTAGCTTATCTACTAAGGCCCTAAGACACATAACTTTTGATTTCCTTTCTCCTAATTTAACTCTATTCCCACGTAGACATACCTTCGCATGTAAACGGAACATCTCATAAACAAATTCATTTAGGTCCAACTCTCTCTCATTAAACGGCTTGCAGCCAGTGCCGGTCTTAGCGTTCTTGGCGCCCTCGGGCAGAGTACTTCAGGGCGCCCCTATTGAATTGAAAATGTGAATGTTACTAAACAAAAATTCGATTATGTTCATGGAGAAAACCAGTATAAGTTTGATTAATTTATTTATAATCATGTTTGAGTAGTTGTGCTTAGTTTTGGTCTGAGCTCGTACGTGCCTTCAGCGCCCTCGGCCGGTGCCCGACCTCGCACCCCCCAAAGGTCGGAACTGCTTGCAGCTTGTAGCTGATGGCAACAGATCTTTCTTTAGGATATTTGAATTTGTTTAGTTAATTTTTTACCTTTAACTTGAGCCTAAAAAATTAACTAAACAAATTCAAATATCCTAAAGAAAGATTTGTTGCCATCAGCTACAAGCTGCAAGTCGTTTAACCCGAATTGACTCCGTGTTGCCATATGGCAACACCTAAGTCAACGCTTATTTTCGCGTAAACTGTGAATGGGCTAGATGGGATATTTTCTATGTAGTTAAAATCAAAAAGTTCGAAAAAAAAGTCTGAGTCAATTCGGGTTAACGAGAGGGAGTTGGACCTAAATGAATTTGTTTATGAGATGTTCCATTCATTGCTTAACTTATTAACTTTTAAGTCAATTGAAAAAACTGTTAACGGTCTTAATTACTTTCGTTAAATTCAACCTCCGTTAACTTAAGACCTCAAGTTAACGGAGGTTGAATTTAAAGAAAGTCCCTCCTCAGTCGTTCTCCATACAAAAAACCGGATTTTCATGTACTCTTTTATAGAAAACTACTGGGCCGATTTCTCTGAAATTTTGTACACATGTTCTTACCTCCAAAGTAAACCTTTTAAGCAAAAGCTTATATTACTTGGGCTTATAAAATTCAAATTTTCACGGAATTTTATAAAGGGATCGGAAAATGTGATTATGGGAAATTAGATTTAAGGATTCAGTGAGGAAATTATTAAAACTATCATTTTAAAAGAACCAACCCCTGATTTTAGGGAGGATCGTTATAAAAACAGAAATCTGTTGTTTTCCGAAAAATTTTTATAATTTTCCAGGAAATTAAAAATTAGGAATTCAAATTCAATTCAAATTCGATATGAATTCAAATAGGGGATGAGCTGCGTGATTTATCAATACTTTAAGATAACGGGGTCACCAACGAACTTGTATGTTTTAAATTCCCTTAAAATTCGATTTGTACAAAATTCAATAAAATTGGTTGATTAAATGGTGTTCGATCGTCTCACTCAGGTCACTCTCCGTAGACCACTCGCACATATTATTGGGGAAATTAACTTGACTGGTATTTTTCCCTGATTTATTTGGCCAATGTTTCTTATTATGTCGTATTTTCTCGTATTCCCGCTTCTTTTGCTCTGTTGATAAATTGCTTCGCCCTGGTTCTAACTCCATACCGGGTTTTATTCTATGTTATTCACCAGAGAGATCTTTGACATTTCTATGGTCAATCCAAAGTTCTTGGATCAGAGGCACGTCCGTAACATCTACGAGAACATTCTGATATAATGCAACTTTGACATGATTGCGGGGGTTTATCATTCTACGACTGCCCTGTTCGTTTATGTGATTGTTGAGCTGTACATACTTTTATTCCGAGACGTCTTCATTTATATTGCTTGATAGGGATTGTTAGTCTTTTGTGGGCAGCGTCGCTAAGTTTTGGGTTTTTAAAACTCAGCTTATTAATGGTTGAGTTAAGTTCTTCATACGTGAAGTCCACCGTGGTCTCGAATAGATTAACGGGAGTTCGGCGGATATCGCACAACATCTTAAATTTGTATGTTAAGAACTGTGCTATCTGTTAGCCACATAGCCTTTTGGCCCAGCTAACACCTTGGCATAACAATGTTTTGCCAATGTTCTGTTTATAAATAGAACACATCCTTCAAATCCAATGAGTCCAGTAGAGACTGGAGTTTCTGGTACAATTCTCCTTACTAGAGTATAAGAGGGCTCAACAAAATTGTAACGTGCGTGCTCCTTTATTCATCCAATTGTCATCAACTATTCTACTCTCTTCTGCAACCTTTTCTTCTCTTCAACTGGAGGAGGGAGACGGTTTATCCAGGCTGAGGGGGACGGGCCGGTTGTGTCTTTCAAATATAACGATATTTTCTATCAGTCTCCATTTGCAATCCTGGTTCATCCTAATCGAGTATTCTAGGATCAGTCAAGGGAGTAACTCAGTAGTGTAACATCAATAGTTGGTAACTCACTTGAGTGAGAGTTTTATTCATTCTTAGTTTGATGCTACTAGTTTCACTACAGGATTCTAGTTCTGCGATCGTGGTGAACTTTTTTCTTATATCTTCGTTTCTAGTTCTTATATTTTAAACAATTTTTCCTGTCCTCATTGCTCCTGTAACTCATTGATTTACTTAAGGCTTTTCTTGTCTCGCCCCGTACCTTAGAAACCTTTTTGATTTATCATGGAACCACCGTTTGAAATTTACAAAAATTAAAGTTCTGTCGACAGTGGCTTGAACCAGAATTTTTGGACTGAGGACTCGTTCTACTCTCTCCCCTCCTACAACTAATTTTTTGCAATCGTGTAGAATAAAGTTTTCGGACATTTCCCTGTGATTTCTTGATTTCGACTTTTCAGATTTTAAATCAACTTTTCGTACATTTTCCCGACTTATGTCCAACTTTTTACGACCATGCTCACTTCTGTAAGACTTTTTTCCAACATTATAATATGATTTTGCCGGACTTTTTCTCCAAACTTACCGGAGTTTTTGCCCTGAAAAATCAATAAAAAGAGAGAAACTTTTGGAAAACTAGAGAAAACCCGGGAGATGGGTCTAGACAAATGCTGGGAACAGCCGGGTGAAAATTGCGGGTCGGCAAGAGTCGGAAACTCTTGCAAAATGTTTCGAAATGTGGAGAAAAGGACTGAAAAATAAGAAAAATTTCCGATAATTTGAGAAACTTTGAAAAATCCAGAAAATCTGATAGAAGTTAGGGACCTGCGAAAAATCATAAAAATTGTGGGAAAACATCAAGACATTTAGGAGAAGCGTGTGTTTTTAAATTTGTAAAAATAATTAATTAATTTTATGATCTAGCCGTCTTATCATTTTGATGATTTTTTTAAAATTTGAATTTGCTTATTAAAAGAGGCTCCCAAATATCCGACGATGACCGACTTTCTGTCCCATCAAACACCTGTATTTGCTGAATCGGTCTATCGGCAACTTTGAGTTGCATCACAATATTCTGCTCTAGATTATTGACGAAGCGCTACACTGCGCCGAATTCAACTATTGACGATTTTTATCGTTGTTGGTTAGTTGTTTGGCATTAAATTAGGATCATTCTAATTCCGATTCGAATGGAGGAACGGGTAGTAGCTCCAGAGAAGATGCTTGCCAGAAAATCTTGGAAGATATTAGAACATCAAATTAAATTTGGAGTAATTAATATTAACTTTAACTTAAAAGCTACATTTTAAAATCTATTTTTTTATCCAGATAAAAACGAAATTTTTAATCTTCCAAATAAAAGCTACAAAAATTTCGAAACATCACTATAAAAGCTTAAAGCTAAAACGTCTTTTTATATAATTTAGAATCGAATTTTTATCCCATTCGTTAAATTTAAATGAAATATGAATTTTTCGCAGAAAGTTTACCCAAACTATTAAAAGCGCAACGAAAGCTCTAAGTTTCGAACTAAATTTCTTCCGTTTTAAAATCTATTTTCTATCTAGATTACAGTCAATTAACGAAATTTAAATTTTTTTCAAAATTAAGCTTTAAAAATCTCGGAAGCTCATTGAAAGCTTATATTTATGCAAAATTTCAGGCCGGTAACTGAATTTTTCAAGAAAGAACAAACTAGGTGTTTAATGCCCTCACGGGCACAAGCGTCGAGTAAGATCGAGAAAAATAGGATAAATCCGATAAGTGTCGGCAACAGCAAAAAATTCGAAATAGTAAAGTTCAGTTGAGAAGGACACAATTGTAGACACAATTGCTCACGTTCATTGTCTTAAATAAAATTCGAATTTTGCTTTACTACAATTATTTAATAAATCTAATTTTGTATTTTATTTTTACAAAAAATTTCTATTTTTACATTTAAAATTTGATTCTTTTATAATTTATAATTGATTTATATTTATAATTCTTTAATAAAAATGGTCCTCGTTCAAAAAGGAGATTTTTTTGATATATCAAAAAGTCTTTTCATTAAAATAATGTTTTTCATTTGCCAACTACATTGAGATTAGATGTATAATTTTATATAATTTTTTAATAGAAGGATTAGGCATAGAATTGTATAAAAAATCCTGTATTTTTATGTTACTTTTTAAAAGAAATAAGAATAAAATGGCTACCAAAACACAATTAAATGATTGGCAATCAGATGGTCGTTTCGTTATTACTATTTTAACGAATGCTTTCTTTTTTTTTTTAATAAGGAAGCCCCTAAAAATGGATGGAAACTATAAAATAAAATCTAAGAGAAAAAAAAACTTAACGAAAACTATAATTTTTTATCTGTCATTAAACAAACCACTGAACACAAACAACTTAACGAAAATATATAATTTTATCGAAACTTTGGTAATAAAAATATAAAATAAAACGTCCTTCGCCCTTCGCCTGCCCCTTTACGTTCGAAATGTTTCCAAAAATCTCGGTATCAATTGTTGGGCAGAGTACCGACCAAATGAAAATGATTCGAAAAAGTGTTCGCGATGCTTTCGGAATACGGCCGGATTTCGGCACCAATTGTACAACGTTTTTATCAGTTGATTTGATGTGTTGTAGAGATTTTCGTGCGGATAAATTTCCGGATAAACGAGACGATTTGGTGCGAGGGGAACGCAACCACAGTAGGCCGCTTCCAACCTGTAAAAAAAAATAATTCGATTTATATTTTATTTCTTAATAATTTTAATGGATTATTTACTACAGAAATCAAAGACTGAAGAAAACCCAGAAAAGTTCATAGTTCATAGAGTTCTGGAAAAATAACAAAGAGTTGGGGAAATGTGTTGCATGCAAAGCGGCACAAAAACAAGAGCGAAGGTCGAAATTTTTAAAAAGATCGAGTAATATCGGGAAAAGAATGAAGAGAAAATCGTGACAAATTCGGATAAATTCTTATAAAAAATCCGGGTCTCAAATATAGTCTCAAAAATGGAGAAGAGACATAAAAACTCCCATTGAGAAGAGAAAAATTCAGAAAATCTCTACAAAGTTGAACGATATCCAGAAAACTCGAGAAAATAGTCAGGAATAGTGATTAGAAGTAGTAAAAAGTGAAAAGGTGTAGGAAAGTGTAGAAAATCCTGTTAAGTCGGTACTATTATTAAGTAAGTCGGGAAGGATGGGACTAACTCAATTGTATAAACAATACCTAGACGATATTCAATCGGATTTGGTAAATAATCCCAAACGATTTTGGACGTATGTGAAGACAAAAAAGAGATCTAGTGGTTATCCATTAAAAATGAGGTATGATTTCATGACAGCTTCTGGGAGGGCCTGAAATTTGCAATCTGTTTGCCAACTACTTTCAGGATGTTTATTCGAACAAAACTTTTAGATCAACTCTTCCATGGGATGAGCAGCTGGTGATTGCAGCAGAAATCTTCGACTTACTGTCTTTTGCAAGCCGTTGTGCGTAAATCAAGGGGTTTAATGATTTTTTTTTGTGGGTTGCGCGAGACGCTGTACTGTTCCTGTTATTTTATTATGTCCAGAAATTAGTTCAGTTAACGGCGGCTTAGAATATCACATTATGCTATCTCTGTTGAAACTGGAAATTCTGTTGGTAAATCTTATCTTTCATTGCTAAATTCCGAAACATCTCCAATAAAGGGGCGTATTCAAGTCCTAATCTAGTAAATATTTATAATCTATCATTAGTTAACCTCTGAATGAGGTGTTCAGATGTTTTCGCAAAGAAACGTAAAATCTCAGAAACCGATTTGCAATTATCAACCACCACGAACGTGATATTGGGCCCGGATCTCGATTTGCTAGGTCTGGGGAACAAGATCCAGCATCAATGGCGTCGTGAAGTATCTCTGATCTCTACTTAGGTTTTTTTCGTCAACTATTTGTGGAACAGATCGCTCTATTCTCTGAAAAGCAACGACGGGCAAAGAGTCGCACAGAGCCAAGTGCTTGCCGAGGAGACCACTTAAAGACTGAAGCCCTGTGGTTTTTTCATCAAGTGCTTCAACAAGATGCCTCAATGGTAACTCATTGAAATGGAGGAGACAGATAGCCCATTGTACTGGTCTATTTAAACGCATTTCTATATATTTGTTTGCTTTTGCTCCATTTTTCCATTGCTCCGACAGCCAGTGTTTGTTGAAGTGCCATCAGACCCAACCACTACAACGTCATTGAAATGTGTTCTTCCTTTTGTACATATTGGTATCGTTTACCTCCTTTTTCAATTAAGACTAACGTGTCATCCATTCTGCCGTCGAAGTACACGCACACCGGACCGTTCATTTGCTCCATTACCACCTCCGATGCAATAAGTTTTAATCTACATTTTTCTCTATCTCTTCTAATTTTGCTCCTATCAACGGTAAGAGATATATTACCATCATTATTAAGACCTAGGTTTTTTAGTACGCTAGAAGTAATAGCAGCTGTTGTTCTGTCAGACACGCCAAAGCGATCACTTGTCAAGACAGTTGCTGGAAGCGACAGGCGTATCTGTGAAGTTTTTAATCCGGAATCCGCCTTATCATTATTAACTTCAAAAGTTGTATCTGTTTCAAGATCAATGTTGCTAGAAGAGGGTCAAGGCAGACTGGTTTGATTTAGCTGACGTGTCTTTCTCTGCATCCTTAGAGTAAGCTGTTGAGTTTCTTTAACATCCACTGTCCCAATTTTACCTTGTCTGAGGTGTCTTTGAGCGTAAAGATATTCGACTTCTAATGGAGGTATCTTTCTGTCTTTATCTGGCAAGTGCCGGACTGGCACAAATACACAGGATGATATGTCAAATAATGTGTTTGAAGATTGTTCAACAAAATCATTATACTTCTCTTGTTTCCGAGCCGTGTCTTTGTCCTTTAAATAAGATTTACGAAGAGTGTAGTATCGATCGTGCAGCTGTTTGATCTTTTGGACGACTAATGTGTGGGAAACGGCTGGAATCAAAGCCTTTGAATAGAGCGACTCAATCTAATGAGCTACAGTGTTTGTCACGACTGTGAAGCTAAATTTTTGACCAGAACTGACAGCAGTGAATTCCATTGTATTCTTGTACCTCACTTCACGCCAACATTTGGCAATGTCGGCATAAGTGGGAAGGACCGATGGCAACAGTGGTTTTGGTTCACCAAAAAATGGACAGCGTGTATCATTACGTGTAAAAGACATGACTAAAATGTTTAAAACGATTTAAAGTGAAGCAAGTTTAGGCGTGAGCTACGTGACTCAAAAGAGCATTGAACGGAAAGTTTTGAGATAGAGCTGCGCTGCCTGGCAATGCGACAAGCCAGAGCCTGCAGAGATCGGGGAGCGTTCTGGGAATTCCAGAAACAAATACGAAAGGGAAGGAGAGGGAAAAGTGGATGGCAGCTGAATTACCATAAAACGCTAACGGGTACCGATCAAAACAGCGGCACCACATGTCCCCATAAAGAAAGTTTTCAAATTTGGCTTGAGGGTGAGGTAAGAGCTGCACAACTTCAACCCCTTCTCCCCAACCCTTACAAGACAGAATATGCGAGGGGGGGGGGTTAATTTCTTCGGCTTTGAGCCCCAAGGTCATCTTGTATACAAATTTAGATAGATAAATCAACGGTCGCATTGGTTTACACCACCTGCAATTTTGGTTATTCTTAATGAGAAATCGCCTTCCCAACCCCCTCTAGGAGGTGGAGAGGGGTGGGACAGGGGGGGGGGGGTTTTTGTCGTAG
>JANTOP010009450.1:0-32493 GCA_027564815.1 Symmerus nobilis
CTATGGTTGAGTGTTGGGTACGAAAACCAAACTGATGATTTGGAATCAAGTTTTTTCTCTCAATTATCAGTAACAACTTTTTACCAATAATTTCGCAAAGAGTTTCGACAAAACTGGTAATAACGAAATTGGTTTGTATGACGAGGTTTCATGTGGTGGTTTCCCTGGTTTTGGTATCATAATTACTTCTGCAATTTTCCACAGACTAGATATATATTTCATTCTAAAGACTGCATTTATAAGATTGGTGAGCTTTTTCGGTAGTTTCTTTAAAATTTCTCCTGTAATAAGATCGTAACCAGGAGCTTTTTTCTCTTTTATATTGGTTTAATTTCATTTATGACTTCAGTTAATGTAGTTTGTCTTATTTCTTCACTTTCTGGTACACTTTCTTCGGAGCTTTATCCTTGTTGTGGCCAATTTTTCATCTGCTGTTCTAATTGGTTGTATCTGCATTATTGGTTGTTTTATTCTTCTAGTTGCTTTCCAAATGCAGTGGTCAGTACTACTATCATTAGTTAATTTTCTCAGATAGTTACTCACTGATATATCTTTCCATTCTTTGATTTCTCTTCTTAGTTGCTGAGTAAGATTGTTCAATTTCGTTTTATGTTGCGGGGCTCTTGATTGCTGCCATATTCTTCTTGCTCTTCTTTTTTCTGATAGAAGTTCCCTAATTTCTGTCGGATAGATGTTCCCCTTAACTTTTCTCTTGATTTCAGGGGTGTTTTCCCAAGCTGATTGCTGAATGTCTTGTACAAATTTCTGTACCTCTTTTTCTAATTGCTATTCATTCCTCAGCGGAACTATGAGGTCAATTCTTTCTTCTAGGGACTGTCTAAAATAATCCCAATTAGTGTGTTTATTTACTAAAGTTGGGTTACTCTCTTTCTGAATGATGTTTTCGCTTAATGTCAAGAATATCGGGGAGTGATCAGAGTTTAGGTCACTGCTTTCATCTAGTTGCATATAGTTTCCAGATATGTTATTGACTATAAAAGAAATCGATCTAGATCTGGTATTTTGTTTGGATCAGTTGGCCAGTAAGTCGGTTTCCCTGTTGACAAAGCTTCGCAACGGTATTTGTTAATAGCCTTTGGAGCTTTTTCCCTTTCGTTGTCGTTAGCATTGAACCCCAGTAAATGTTTTTAGCATTAAAGTCACCTCCGAGTATAAATCTTTATCCGAGTTTACTGAAGAGATAATCATTTTCTTTCAGTGCGTGCTTCGGTGGACATTAGATTCCAATAACACTAATAGACTTGTTTCTGGTCTTTACCTTAACAGTTGTAGCTTGTATTTCTTCTGTTTCATATTTTAGTTCTTCATAGTGCTGAATTCTAAGCAATTCTAATTATAACAGCACTACCTCCTTTAGCACTATTTTCAGGATGAATAGTGCGCTACGTTTTATAATTCTTTAATTTTATAAAAGACTGTCTGGTAAAGTGTGTATCCGAGATGAGACATAAACGTTCTAAACGCTCGTTAAATGTTTGGAGCTAATTTAATATCAATTGAAGCTTTTGATTAATACTGTCATTTTGTGTAATTTTTTCTTGGTTTACATTACTTGCCGCTACTTGAGCGTATTTGAGCGTATTTTGAGCCTTTATTTGGGTATTATAGGTGGCTTCCTGGTTGTAATAGGCCTTTTTGCTCTCATATTTTTGTTTTTTATTTGCTGCAATTCATTAGTATCAGTGCACCCGCGGTAGTTTGCTGGGTGGTTTTCACCACAGTGTACGCACTTAGCTGGAGTTTCTTTAGGTTTGCCACAGTCTCTGGTATGGTGTTTACCCGCACATTTTACACATCTTGATATCTCTTGAATATCTTCATCTGGACTGAACGTGAGAAAAAACATATTGAGAGGTCCCTTGTTTCCTTGTTTCGATTACTTAGTTTAATTGTTGCTTCAGTTACCTTTGGACTTTAGAGCTTTTCTCTTCAGGTCATCGACTATTTTGTCTGGTTTGATTGGCCTGGTTTGTTTGTTTTCATAGGAGTGCCAAGCATGCTTCCCTTCGCTTAACATACTTGAAATTTACCTGTATGTTTTGCCATGTTCCACATTTATCTTTATATTGTTGCCATTCATCAACTTTGTGTTGATTTTATCAGCTGATATTATTGTTCTCATATTTTCATAGAGTAAATCGTAACTCCATGTAATATTATCGGGCGTGGTGGTGGTCTTTTTTTTGGGTTTCTTTTGGATGACTTTAGGAGCTAGTACTTTTGCTTGAGGAGGAGTAAGTGTACTATTCAATTTCCTCTTTTTATTTCTCTGACATCCATTCAGTTTCTTCAGCTAGTTTCTCTTCATCCGTGAAGTATTCTTCTTCAGTTACTTGTCGGTTTGGAAGAGAATTAGTTTGTTCGTTTGCTTTAGGAGCTTTAACTTCATTTTCGAGCGCATAAATATGCTCCTCCACCCAGGCAATTGCATCATTTAGTTGTTTATTTAATTTGTTACATTCCACCAATGCATTGTTAGCTTTACTCAATTCATTATAGAGTAATAGTTCATTTGGAGAATCCTTGTTATGCTTCACTTGATGCAATGCGTTTTTTGATTGCACTTCTGCATTTTGTTGAATTTTAATTTTATTTCTATCCACTGAGTTTTTTTGCTCCTTTGGAAGGGATTTTCATCACCCTTACTTTCATTCATTTCGCTCATTAGCGTATTATTATTTAGCAATAGTTGGTCCCCCCAAGAATCCATGGGACTGGCCTTCGAAAAAGGTGGATTTACCTAAGAATCAGGTCTGCCACCTGGGGTATTTATACCTGTATTTGTTTTTTCCGTACTTCGGACGACTCTATATGCTCTAAAAGCTGACCCCCATCGATCAATAATTGATAATCAACAATTTTCCAGGTTAAAAATTGGATTAGACTTGGATTGTGCGCTATCACACTCGCAACCGGGCTATAAAATCCGACACATTAAAATCGGTGCCCGATTGGCTGAATTGCTTGGATCGTACGGTCCATTCATCCGTTACATTCTGATAACGAGTAAATTCGATCTATTTCAAGCGATTTTCAACATGTACAATCAACAGCACATGGCCCTACCCATCAAATTAATGTTAATCCGGGCAATGCACGCCTGTCTCGATACACCAATTGCCGTTGATTATTTTACAAACAAAAAATGGTACAAGAAATTAATTGATGTCCTCGAAAGTAATCCATTAATTCGGATTAAATTTGCTTTGCGAGCGCTACTCAAAAAATTGAATCTATACGAATCGTTGCGGACAATCCGTGACATCGTTACCAATAAATTCATTTTAAATGATACGAAATCCGGTGACGATGAATCGAATGGTTACGAGCTGCTCGAATGTCATCTGAAAGAGGTGTTCATCGCTTTAACATCGGATCGGATCAGTTACACCCAACCGAAACGTTTACTACCCGTTTCGACGATTTTCGAAATGGTAAACGATACGTCAGCGAGTCGAAATGCATTGTCCAGCTTTCAAATGTACTTTCGACAGCACGCTCTATTAGAATCGATTCTGTTATTGGTAGCGAACGTGCCCGATTGTCCGTCACAAATTATCGAAATCGGATTAGATCTACTGACCGCTTTATGTAATAACGGATTCGGTTTGGAATATTTAATTGATAATTTAGAAACGACCGGTGTTCTGGTTAAGGTCTTACTGCAAGTAAGGCAATCGGATGAAGATGAGGCTATTATGGATTATGTGATTGAAACGAGAGGACAACATTTGGGCGCCGAGATTGCATATAAAGTGAAATTTAAAATTGATTTCATTATCGAATTTCGAATAAATAAAATTTCATTTCTATATTCCAGATCCAAACTGTTTACCTACTGAACGCTATTCAATCCTCAAAAATCTATTCGGATGAATTAGTTGATCATGTCCAAGCGTTATGTTTGATAATGTCGGATCCGTTAAGTCGACAGCATGTAATCCACACAATGTCCTTTAACAATAACTTAGAAATTATCCTTGATTTGATTGATCGGGAACGGAAAGCGGATAATACAAAACAATCCCTATCCACTGAAGTACAAACTCGGAGTCCGGCTCTATCATACGCTGTCGATATTATTGATTATATTGTACGGTATGGTAATCGGATCGGTTACCTAATCGATTACGGTGATGCTCTAATGAATATGGTGAAAAATTATGAATTGTACGATCCGACAGTTGCAATTGTTCTGCAGGAGATTGCCGTTTACTTGCGACCCCTCGATTTACCGAATGTCTTTTCGTACGATGATATAAACCCGTTGTTTGATGTGGTTAAGAAGAATATCGATTCGATAGCGAAGGGTTGTATTGGCGGAGATTTAATAACGGCGTTAAGGATCCTGAGATATTTAGCGGTACCGTACGAGGAACAATATTCGAATGTCGGGGATTTGAATAATAATAGTCCGTCAAAGTGTACCGAATTACGTTTCGAATATGTTATTTTGAAAATGTATTCAGTGGCGGGTATCACAACGTTATGTTCAGTGATTGAACGGCTAAATAAACATTTTGAGCAACCATTTCTACATACAGCAATGCTTGCATCCGTCCAAGGACAACTGATCCTCCAAATACTATTACCGACAATCGAAATATTTCGTCGGATGCTCACCTACGTTATCCGAAGTCGTAATATAAAATTTCGAGACATTACGGCCGTTGAACATCTCCTGAATGCATATACATTAATGTATAACGTTTCAGCTCAAAGTGTATCGTACACAGATGCATGTACGATACAAAAAGAGATTGTCCAATGTTTGTTGGCGTATAGCCAACCAACGCCACCGGATGGTGTTGATACGGAATCAGTACATCGAAGTCTATGGACGCAAATGATTGGTGAGGTGTTGAAGTATATTGTTTTCGCACCGTACACCTTTTTACCGGGACTTACGATTTTATCGGAACTGTTACCGTTACCGTTACCGGTCGAAACAAACGTTGAACTTCATGACTTTGAAGTGACACGTCTAGTGACCGAACGGCAATTATGGTCCGCTCATTTACATCCAAAAAGTCAACTAATAACCGATGTTATACAAACGGTTTGTATATCTGGTTATCAACCGTTATTACAACAAGCGATTCGGGTATGTCTTCAGTTAGCCGATTTGGCCCCGAATATGGCTTTAATTGTTACGAAATCCGTAACTGAATTTATGCTGTTGGAAACTACCCAACCGCAACATACGCAATTATTAAGATTCTTAGCATTACTTGTCGTTTATCCACCGATTAAAGTTTGCGTACTATCTATACTCAGTGGAAAGTTGATGGATTTTTTATTGACAATTTTAACAACAGCTACAAGCAACCCGGATATGGTAGAAGTTGTTCTATCGATTGTACATACGTTATGTGATGCGGATGTTACAATGCTACCAAATGATATACAACAAGAATCAACCGATGTATCGTTTGCCTGTTCATTACCATCCAAGGAACTGTTACCGACAATAATCGGTTCGATTTTAGATTGTTTTCTATGCGATACGACAACGAAAACTAATCAGATATTCTCATTACGAACATTGCTGTTGTTGGTTGAATATGAGTGAGTTAGACGGGGGGATATCGGATGATATTGTAGAGAATTTTAATATCTTGTTATCTAATTGTAGTTACACCGTTTACCACTTACAACAATTACTCGACAAAAAGAAGGAATTGTTGGTCAAGAAATTGGAAACATTACCGGATAATCTGACATTGCTGCCAACGTTTTTAGAATTTGCTCAATCGTTACTCAGTTCGAAATCGGGACGTTTAATTTGTCTGTCATCAAGTGAATTATCAGCGTTACTTAATTGGACCGGACTAACGAATGATGAAGAGAACTTACATCCTTTGATCAAAGTGAATTTTCAATATTTATCCTTTATTCTTGTTCAATTGTAAACCATTCCATTTTAGGTAAAAAATCTTTTAGAACAGAAAATTGATGATGATGATAAGGTCATTTTGACCAGTTTGAATGATCTGCTGCAACAATTAAATGAAATTCGGTCGCCAACAGCAGAGTTGGCAACAGATCGACCCGAACCGGTATTTCCACAAGGTGAAGGAATCGTAACCCAATACACATCTCGTCCGATTTTCATTCTTATGAAGAATGGGGATCCGATTGGATTGGAACAGTACGGCAGTCCATTATGGCCGAATCGTTCGTCCCCATTACGTACGATTGATGATTTTGATAATCAATCACCAATCGAATTGATACCGTGCGATTTGGGTGAAATGATTAAAACGTGTCTGCCACGGGATACAAACATATCGTCCGATTGTAAACGGTTACTTCATCTATCGGCATCGCCGCAAGCGATTAGGGAACGTACACCGACGGCTCCATGCTTTCGGACGCGTCGCGTCGAAGTGGAACCAACGACCGGACGACCGGAAAAGAAAATATTCGGTTTGTGGATCAGTGAAATTTTCGTTTCGTAATCTAATCTATTTTCTTTTAGTTACTCGGGGTAGAGGTTTCGTTCGGACACCACAAACTCGAGCTGATCTATTTCGATCCCGACTACCAAACACATCTCGACCCCCATCACTACATGTTGACGATTTTGTTGCATTGGAAACATGTGGGGCGCAACCAACCGGTCCAACCGGATACAATAAACTTTGTCGTGAAATGATTAATATAAGAGGTCCTCGTGGTGGCCGGGGACGTGGTATGTTCGGTGTGGATCGAGGTCGGGGTGGTGTCCTTGCCGGTATAACAGGGTCACCGGGAGGGGTTTATCGACAAGTGGGGTGAGTTACCAATTCTTAATAAATCATAATATCATTTAAATATATAAAATAATTATAATTGAAGGATGAGAGGTATGCATCGATCTGGTTATCCATCATCATGGATGGGCAGTAATTTGGTTGGTATCGGTCCCATGGGTGGTGGTGGTGGAGGCCCTGTTGGAACTGGTGGTGGACTATCAGCACATTTTCGATCGGGCGGTTCCGACGCTGCCCACTTTCAAAATGAATATGGACCGTCAACGTCACATTTTATGCGAGGTGGAAGTGGGATAATACGGGGCCGAAGCAGAGGCGGACGGTTACCTAGACATTTTCCACGTTAACTATGAGATTTTATTTTATTTATTTTTTACCAACGATTGATTGATGGTAATTTCAAGTATATTTTCATTATTTGTAGAATTTAGCAATAAATATTCAATCCCTCAAATTGGTAATTTCTAAACTTCCTTGAATTTTTCAGAGATCGGAATTGTAAATATTAATTTAGATTACTATATACCAAATATAGTAATAAAGAAAAGGTTACTGAACTTAAATAATGACAGATCAATTTAAGATGATCGCTGTTAGAATTCGGTGACCAATAGATTTCTTAAATAATTATAAAATTATATTTTGATTGATAATTAATAAAACCTGAGAATAGAGGAACTATAGTTATTAAATATCTGATTGCTACAATTTTTCTAATTAATTAAAGATAATTGCAAAAGGAAAAAGGAATGTTGATTATTAAATACTTGATTTTTAGAATATTTCATAGCTGAATTGAAATAATTTAAAATATTCTACAGCTGAAAATTAGACTTAACTAAAATTCTTTATAAAATTAATAATCATAATGTAATGGAGTGGGTTCGTCGTTTGTAAAAATAAAATGAACTCTTGTGTTCTATTCCGCAAAACTATTAATTAAAAATAATTAATGTAAACCGATTTATTTATATTAGTTTTTTTAATGGATTGAATTCTCTAATCTAAATTATGAAATTAAAATTTGTTAAGAAAAAAGTAATAAATATTACCGAATTATTTCCGTTTGATTAGTACAATTTTCAATTAATAATATTTAATCCTTAGAAATATTTAACGTGATAATTTAGAGTATTTAATAATATAAATTAATTAAATAAAATTATTAATATCGGTTAACAATTATTATTTTTAATTAATTATTTTCTGGAATTGGTACAATGGTACATATACAACAGACTTCATTCATTTTAATAAACGAGAAACCCCGTGTCCATTTTCCAGTTATGCAGCCCATAGATTATCAATAAAATTGACGAAAACGTTATCATCAATTAAATTGATAGTGTGTGGGGGTGACTCGACGGCAAAAATGGGAGGAGTCGAAAAAATGTATGGAATTGATTTGATTGACGGCTCTGACTGTATTGACTGTCGCCGTAATTTCACCATGTGTGCTATTGACTATTATATCTTCAATTATATTTATTGTTGTTCTATTCTATTTATGTATTTATGTATATCGTTCATCAATATTATTGATAATGTATGGGCAACGCACCCATCAATTTAATTGGATGGCTATCTTTTCGTCCATTTTATTGTCAAAATAATTGATATTGTATGGGGTTGTAGTGCATATCGTTCATCAATAAAATTGATTGTTTATGGGCATCGGTCATCAATTTAATGTATGGCAATTTAATTGATAATCTATGGGCTGCATAATGTTTCTCTATCGAGTCCTCGAGAGCCGCGCGCAAGAATGTAATTTCCCTCAATAATTTTTTTTTTTATCTGAAGCGTTGGTGTTAAATTTTTTGTTTGCGCTTTTCTTTTTCATTTTCTTACTGATAATTCCGGAAAATTAATTTTAAAAAATTGATAAATCGATTAATTAATCGATTGTGATTAAAAGTGAATAGAAATTATCATCAGATTCATCAAGTTGATAGCAGAAAATGGGATGGAAAATTTGCTGTTCGGCTCGATAATATCCGACAAGTACTTTAATCCAATCGAATTTAACAGGTGAACGTATCTCTTTTTCTTTCAATTTTTAAAAATAATTAATTAATTTTATGATCTACGCGTCCTATCATTTTGATGATTTTTTTAAAATTGGAATTCGCTTATTAATAGAGACTCCCAAATAACCTTGATTTGGAGGTCTTAGTCGTAAGTACTAATTTTATTATTTAATGCCGTTAATTAATTTATATAAAAAGAATAAGGATTTTTATGTTATTATGTATAAAACGATCAGTAAATAGTAAATACCATCGTCCCAGCTTTTCCTACAGGATCTCTATTCCTTGAACCTTCAAGGACCCTCTTATCCGTCCAACTCCGCTACTACCGAGTTTTCCTATTACAATTCCCACAAAATTTGATTAGAAATTCGGTAAATTATTAGTCAATTAAATACCATCTTTACTGTTTGACTCCCGTTATCGGATCGTATCAAATATATGATATTCGGTCATTTGATTTAAAATCGTTGGATCCTCGAATGATCCTTATAAACCGTCCTTATTAATCGTCTTTGGATAATTTTGTAGTTGACATTGATTGGGAAATTGGGTTGTTCCCGAAGCATACGTTCTTCTGTCCTTCGTCCTTCTTCTTTCTGTCCATCAAACACCTGTATTTGCTGAATCGGTCTATCAACAACTTTAAGGGGCATCACAATATCCTGCTCTAGATCATTGACGAGGCTGAATTAAATTATTGCTGGTTTTTATCGTTGTTGATGGTTGTTTGGTATTAAATTAGGATCATTCTAATTCCGATTCGAATAGAGGAACGGGTAGTAGCTCCAGAAGAGATGCGAGGATTTTCTAAATTAAATTAAATCGAAAAACTTGAAAAATATTAGAACATCAAATTAAATTTGGAGTAATTAATTTTAAATTTTCTCTTTTAACTCTCAGTAAAATGCTTTCCAAATAGTTAATTTAAACTGCAGAAATTAAATATTTCGAGAAAGTTGAAATTTATGTAAGAAATCGGAATATCGGACATCTCGACATTTGATCCCGATTTCCCAATAATTCGCTTCAGATAAAAAAAAAATATAATGATGCAGAAAGTTTTTAAATTAGTTGAGGAAAAATACAAAAATATTAAAACAAAACTTTTCGTACAAAATCTCTGCAAAAATTTAAAAGCTCACAGAAAACTTTATTTTCCATACGTTCTTTTTTACGCTTTAAAGCCTATTTTATTATCCAGATAACGGTCCTTTAAAGGAATTTCAAATTTTCTGATAAAAAGTTTCAAAAATCTCGAAAGCTCACTGAAAGCTTAAAACTAAAATGTATTTTTATATAATTTGGAATCGAATTTTTATACTATTCATTAAATTTAAATGAAATATGGAATTTTCGCAGAAAGTTTACCCAAACTATTAAAAGCGCATCGAAAGCACTAAGTTTCGAACTAAATTTCTTGTTTTAAAATCTATTTTCTATACAGATAACGGTTAATTAACGAAATTTTAACTTTTTCCAAAATAAAGCTTTAGAAATCTTGAAAGCTCATTGAAAGCTTAAAATTAAATATGATTTTATATAATTTGAAATCTAATTTTCATTCGATTAATTAAATTTAGATAAAATATGAAATTTTCGTTAAAAACTTTCTCAATCCACTCAATAAGCTCAAAGAAAGCTTTAAGTTTCGAACATAATTTTATGCGTTTTAAAATATATTTTCTATCCAGATATCGGAAAGCTCATTGTAAGCTTATATTTATGCTAAATTTCTGGGCAATAACTGAATGTTTCAGGAAAGAGTAAACAAGGTGAATTAATGCCCTCATGATAATTTGCCTTTAATTCCTAGAGATGCCTAGAGATTTTAATTAACCACAGTGCTTTTCGAAAGTTTCATTTAAATTAAATATTTAGGATAAAAATTAGATTCCATCCTGATTCGGATAATCATGAATGACCAAAAAAATAATTTAAATGGAGATCGCATGTCCCATATTTTGTCATAGTTTGGTAAAAATAGAATTTGTGGTAGATCAAAATGTAAATCATTTCTCTAAGTTCTGTAATTTACTATATCCTTACTTCTAAAATTTACTAATCCAATTTAAATTTCAGCTTTTAAAAATTTTTTAAAGTTCGTTCCGTTAAAATAACAGTGAAACTAGTTCCGTGGAAATATTTAAAATCGTATTCGATTCAAAAAGTAATTAAATAAGAAATTGAAATTAAACTTCGGTTACGGTTATGGCGTTTTTTTTAAATGTTTTATTAGCAATTAAGATATCTGAATTGGGAAGAGAAAGTAGAAGTTAGATTGTATATCTTACGATTAGTCGCTGTTCCCATTTATTGTAATATTACGACAAAATTTCAATTTCGATGATTTAACATTGCTGAACAATTGGGAACAGCGTCTAGATTTAACGGCTTTTATTTAATTTATATTTATATTTAAATTTTTATTAACAATAATATTTCTTTGGGTATTTGGGTCCTTATTTTCAGCATAATTAATTTTTAATCGGTCGTCCTAAATTTTAAATAGATTTCAAATATAAATCGGAATTTATTAAAATCGAGTGAGATGAATTTTGAAGAGAAAGTATTATGTTAAATTACCATCGCGTCGATAATTTTGAAGTGGATATTTCAGTACCCATTTGGCCATCTATGGAATTAATGGAGATCATCGACTTTTTTTTTTTTAAATCTCGTCCGAATTGGACCAACTATAAAGCAGAGATCATCCCAAATGGGTCCTTCTTTATGTGAGCTTTTTTTATTTTATTTATATTATATCTTAAATATACTCCTTATAAAGGGATATACTCGAAATTACCTATTTTTGTAAGATTCTGAATTATTAAGATTTTTAAAACTAATTAATCTAAACTCAAATCTATTATTTATAATCTCTTAATTCCACTTCAATACAATGCCGAGGATATTATCTGCACTTGATTACTTTGCTGTTTGCCGTCTGCTGAGAAAGTTTTGTTTCTTAGTTTCCCTCCAAGCTGTTAGTTTTTGAGATTGAGTAATATTTAATGTAATGCAAGAGGAATGTATCTGATGGGTTCGGAAGCACGAGGTTATATTAATTAATTATTAAATAAAAACAAAATTATCTATACATTTTATCAAACAATTCATAAATTTATTGATTCTTTTAAAGATTTTTTGACTATTTTAGGATTCTTTTCTTTTTTTTTTTTTTTGTAATAACCAAATGAAACAGAACTATTTAAATTAAATTAATAATTATTGTAATAGTAATTATTAATTATAATTAATAATTAATTAGGTGTATATTACATTCTTATTAATTTGTTCCCATATATCTTACATTAAAGAAGTTGTGTTTTTAAAAATTATTTATTTATTAACGGAATTAAACGAAATAAATAAATTTTCTAATAATAATAAATTCCGATTTTTTTTTATTTAAAATTTTCTCATTTTTATTGGAATTAAAATTTGTAGAACTTAAGCATAAGAATAATAAATTTTTAACAATTCTTTTTTTTTTTTTATTTTTAATATTTTTAAATAAATCTAAATTAATATATGTATTTTTTGTATGGAATATAATTTGCAAGAAAATCTCTAGATTAAAAAAAAAAAATTATTAAAAATAGTTTTATATTTTATTTTAATTGTAAATAATATTTTATTCTTTTTAAATTATATTAATTGTTTCGTAAAATCTCGTGTAAGCTAGAAATTGATTAAATAATAAGGATATGTTTTAGCTGCCAAATGGGCTTCACATCAATTAGTGGATCCTTTTAGAAATTCTAGCTCCAAAAGATGAGAATTCAATGAGATTACAAAATGTTTTATTGTCGGTTTGGTTAATATTTCGCTTAATTATAACTTCTTTTTTATTTTTTAAATATTGCTTTCAAAAATCATATTGCATTTCGTAGATATTTAAATATAAAGTAGAATTAACTAGAGGTTCACAATTAAGATTGTTATGTTCTCTGTATTGAAATTAAGTCAAATGTCGGGCCTCATCCCACAAGCTAGCTTTCTGAGATTGAGAAATTGTTCGGAAATTATATCAAAATTATTGAAGATTAAACAAAATAAATGAATTTCGAAATTTTTACTGTACGATCTCTACAATAACAATACTTTGCATTTATTTTAGTGATGTACATTTAAAATTGATTCCAAAATATTTGGGAATATTTCTAACAATTAGTTAGAAAAATCGGTTTACATTAATTTAAACGATCCTTATTACTATAATTCAACTAATTATTGTATACAATTAAATTCCGGAATTAACCAGTTGTATTGTATGTACAAATGATGCAGAATATATTTTTAAAATATAATAAAAAATGATAACGGAAGCACAGTTTGATTATTAATTATTTGGAATGCATTATTTATTTAATTGGGGGGTGGGTTAATTAACCATCTAGAATTCCAATAAGTAATTCTTTTTAAAAATCTAGAAATAGCGGACGGTATCATAATTGCTTAAGAAATGGAATTAATATATTTTACGTAATTAGTTCTATTTAATTAGACGTCGTTTTTTAAATTTTAATTCTGCATCACATATTTTTTATTTAATTTAAATCAATTAATTGGGGGTGCGAAAAAAGGAAAGAAACGTAAGATGCGTTTTTTGTTCGAAATCGGACGTCATATCGTCGTATAATGATTTATAAAAAAAATCATGGCTCATATTTAATTAATTTAATATTATTAGGACGACTAAGATATGGACTGTTTTATTTTATTTTAGGTCTTCTCATTTAGAGATATTTTATATAAATATAAAAATACAATTTATTTCTAGTCTAATTGCTTCAAATTTAAAATGAAATTTTCGCTGTATAATTTCGACAATTTATAAATTAAATTTTTAATTGAACTTGTGACAATAGGATTGGTGACGGTTTTATCCGTCCTCGAAAAATAAATAATAAAAAAAAAAAAAAATGTAAATCCAACAAAATAAAATTGAGCTCGGCTCCACACTATTTTTAAATCTCTTAAAATATATACGAATATAATTTTGTGTAATTAAATAATTTAGTGTAATGAAAATTAAGGAATGGATACATTTCCTATTGTAGTTCATTAATATTTCATGTCTTTTAATTAACTTATCTAAATTATTAATTAATTATTATAAAAATAGATAATAATATTTTTATTTCTCCGTATATGCGTTTATTATCAGCACTCAGATTTATCCTCCTCAACTAACTGCTGTGTATCTTTACCGGTATCGGCAGATGGATCCAATTCTCTAGTTCTCAATTGTAGAGTGGGCGACGATTTATGGGTTATGCTACTGGGAGCGAGTATAGCTGAAACTGGTTCGGTAAATACACCCACTACCTTTTTATTACTATTTGTAGTAGATGATATATTTGTTGGCACTTCGTAAATTCCTATAGAGATAAGAGAGATGTTAGCCAAAAATTATTTTCAAATTTTCTAAATTAATGACTAACCGGATCCATTCTCAATAGTTGGATCAGTATTTGTACCCGATTGTACCGCATCGTACATCGGATTTGAAAAGTCTCTCTGTTTGTTTAACGCTTGTAAATTATATCCATCGATTGGTGGTATCGGTTCAGTGGTAACCGGACCATTTGGTGGTGGCTGGAATGCCGGTGAATTAAATTCAACATTTGTCCCATGACGGAACGATACACTTTGTGATGATGATAGGCTACTTAAACGAGCCATTTTACCACTAGAAAATAGTCAGAATGAATTTAAATAAAAAATAATTAAGTAACAAGTACTTACAATGGCCGTTTTCGGATAACGAACCAAACACCACCGGCTGCTAATAAAACTAATAAGATTACCATAATTGGAACAATTATAGCGGCAGTATTTCCACTGCCAGGCACAAAGGAATTTCCAAGTATATGTTCACAATGAGGACCGTTAAAGTTCTCCAAACAATCACAGGCTAAATCACCATTATCATCCTCACGACAATTTCCACCATTTTGACATGGACAAATACGTGGTGATGGCCGAGGCCGTTCAGCGGCCGCGTCACATACAACTTCAACGGTACTACGATGTGATGTAGGTGGTGATGTATTATCGGGGCAGGCGCAACGTCGCCCACCGGGCACCAGTAAACATAAATGGGAGCAGGCATTTTTGAAGCATGGATTATTTAGGGTGGTGTTGTACCGTTGTTCATGATACACTTTAATACCGCCCGGGTTAACTAGCGGACGACGTACTACGATCTGAATACCGCGTCCGAATTTATCTTGTCGTATTATTTCGCCGGTATTACGAGTCACCCAGTACAGGGTCGATTCGAATACATCCAGCGAAATTGGATGCCGTAACGTTTCACCTCGTAATATTACTTTTCTCATTGCGCCATCCTGTCGCATCGATTCAATCGTATTTAATTTGGTGTCGGCCCAATAGACTAGATTATCCTGAGCATAATCAATTGTTAAACCGGTCGGATGTCGGATAGCATCGGTTATTAAGGGACGACGTTTTGAACCGTCCATCCAGGAGACTTCAATTTTTGGCGCCGAACCGGCATCGGTGAAGTACATTCGTCCCAATTGTGGATTGACGACAATCGATGTGGGTATTTCAAGACCGGCACTAACAACAGCACGACGATATCTACCGTCGGTTTTAGCAACCATTACTCGACCTCTCGGTTTTGAACCGGTTCGATCAGCTTCGGTCCAATACAAATTATCCGCTACCCAATCAACAGCAACTGCTGTCGGTTTTGAATTCCCTTTCATATTCAAATCTTGAGCGTAACCAATTTTTGCTTGACCCTGCTGTGCGTTCACCATATACGATCGTTTTATCGTTTTATCGTAACTGTCTGCCCAGAATATCATTTGTGTTTCGACATTATAATCGAGCGCTTCAATTCTCTTTTCCGATTGAATGACGTCAAATTCATCTTCGGCTGTTAAATCTAAAGCTCGAATCTCTGGACCGTTTGCAATTAATAGCGTTACGTCATCTTTCATAGCTTTACAAACACCAGACAGTGCATCGGATAATCTGAATCCAGTACGACATTCACATGCGAATGTTCCATTTAAATTCTGGCAGATGTGACTACAAGTGTGCGTCCCGGTACCACATTCATCGATATCAATGCATTTCTTTCGATTTTCAACATCAATTATGTAACCCTGATGGCACGTACAAATGTAACCGCCCAACGTTAAGTTCATGCACTGTTGTTGACATCCTCCCATGTCATCTACTGTACAGTGACTCACCTTATGACAACCCAATTCATCGGATGCATCACCACAATCATCAGCAAAATCACAAACCTGTCCTCTACTTATACATTTCTTATTGGCACACTTAAATTGAGAGTACAAATCGCATGGTTTTTGCTTCGTGGCACACAGTGTCATATTATTTTCATCGGAACCATCGCCGCAATTATCCACCCCATCGCAAATTTGATATTTCGCAACGCATCTATGATTGGCACATTGGAATCGTCGCAGTGTGTCACAGTTGAAGTTCGAACAAACCGATGATGCCTCATCGGAATTGTCCCCACAATCATCGGTACCATCACACAAATCTGACGGTGATACGCATAAATTATTGGCACATTGGAAGCGAGATTCGGGACAGTAACGTCCTCCCGGAAATCGGGGTGGACAATCGGCTTCGTCCGACATATCCCGACAATCACGATCACCATCACAACGGAAGTAGGCGGCAATACAGTGTCCCGACGCACATTGGAATGTTCCATTCTTACATTGGAAACCATCGCAATTCATTTCATCACTGTTATCGCTACAGTCGTCCTCGTGATCACAACGCCACCGACTCGATATACATTTTCCATTTGTACACCGGAATTCGGATTCGGAACATTCCCGATATTTTCCGGTACAGTGTTGTGGGGATTCATCCGTTCCATCACCGCAATCATCAGCGAAGTCACACATCCATTGTCTACAATTAAAGAAAATTGTTTAGGAAAGTCATAATCAACCTATTTGAATTGAATTGAACTCACTTTGGTATACAACGATTATTTCCACATTTGAAGTCTGTTTCTACGTTACAAACTGGACAATTTTGTGGTAATTCATCGCTATTGTCTCGACAATCATCCTTGCCATCACAGAACAACCATTTCGGTATGCATCTATAGTTTGATTGGCCGGGACATCGTTGCCATCCCGTTGTACAGTTTCGTTGGCGACACATGTAAGCTGGTTCATCAGAATCATCACCACAGTCATTATCGAAGTCACACATCCATAATTTTGGAATGCATTTCGAATTTTTACAGGTCAGTTCCGTTTCTGGATCACAAGCTCGCTTACCTGTAAAAATTGATAAGGAAATTATAGACGGAAAGAGGTTGGAAATGAGAGTAAACTTACTGCACATAGCTGGATCTTCGTCACTACCATCCTTACAATCAGCGTCCCCATCACAACTCCAACTTTTCAATATACACCGACCACTTGCGACACATTTAAAATCAGATTCCGGGCATGGTAAGTCACAATTCTGTTCGTCGCTACCATCACCACAATCATCTGTCCCATCACATATGGTAGCCGATGGTGTACAGTTTGTATTACCACATTGGAATGTACCGGCGCGACAATGACGAACGGCGCACGTTCGTGGTTCATCCGATCCATCCCTACAATCCTTTTCACCGTCACACTTCCAGAACCATGGTATACATTTTTCATCGGCGCCACCACATCGATGTTGACCGGCCGTACAATTAGCTATGCACGTTTTTGCATCACGCGCCAAGTAAAATTGATTAGGACATGCGCATTTATAGCTTGGCGCTCCCTCCTCAATGTAACCCTCTAAATTTAAGTAGGTTGATTCGGCTGGTGGTGCTAACAGACAGAGATGGGAACATCCACCATTATTTTCACCGCATGGATTCGTAAATTGTATTTGTCGTAGGGGATGATTTATATGGACATCGTATGGTCGATGGGTTGTATTTCGGATCGTTTGTAGGTCCTTACCGGTAAATTTATTTGCCCGCAGGATGGCTTTTAAATTCCAATCCGTCCAGTATAACATATCATCGAATAAAGATAAAGCAAATACGTGTGGAACTTTGGCACCTTTCAATACGACATGGCGATGATGGCCTTCCAAATCAGCGAATGCAATATAATCTAAATGTGCATCGGCCCAATAGATACGATCCGTAAAGTAATCGATTGTTAATGCATTCGGCCATGCAATGTCATCTTTCCAAGTTAGGATTCTAGTGAAGTTTGATCCGTCCATTCCCATTTTAGCGATGTACGCTTGGAGATGCCATGACGTAAAGTATAAGTAACCGATACCAGGATGGACAGCGATAGCTCGAGGATCGACAACAGCACTCCTTAATGTCTTACGTTTCGTTCCGTCCAATTCGGATACGTCTAGATTCTTTGAATGGCGATCCAACCAATAGAGCTTCCGTCCAATCCAATCGATTGCGATGCCCTCTAAACCATGGGAATCGTGACGAATAATCGGCTCCTTTTCAATCGGTTTCCCATCACTATCGTTGTTATATTTCGAACGGTATATGGTTTTAGCTGTTACGTCACAGAAGTACATGTACTGATCCTTACTATCGAAATCTAAAGCCACAACGTTCATAAGATCTTGATGCATTAAATTGTATTGATGACCATCGATGGACATGTTTCGAATGTAATATTTATTCGTGAATATTAACCACGGTACAGTTTTGTCTCGTCGCTTACATGTATGTTCGTCATTTTGTCGTTCGTAGTAACGTTCGTCACATTTACAGTAGTAAGCACCAGGCGTATTGGAACAATGTTGGGAACATACCCCTGGCGTTTCTAAACATTCATCAATGTCAGCACATGCTTTTCCATCAGCTAGAAGCCTACGGATACGGAGGAGATTTGGTTAGTTAAATTTTATAAAAGGAATTTAAAGGATTCGTATACTTGTATCCTTGGTTACAGTCACAGTAATAGCTAGTTAATGTGTCTACACATTTATGACCGCATTGATGTATTTCAACTTTAGCACATTCATCGACATTACAGTGGAGCGGTTCATCGGAATCATCCGAACAGTCGGACACTTTATTGCAGACCAAATTATAATCGATACATTGTCCATTCGTACATTGAAATTGTGGCAAATTGGTTGCCGTCGTATTACATGTTGTATTATCCTTCTTTACACATCCAACTTCATCCGAATGATCGCCACAATCATCTTCACCGTCACATCGATACTGATTACGGATACACTTAAAGTTTTGGCAGGTAAACTCTTGCGGCGAACAGGTTTTGTAATTACAAAATCGTCCCTCATCCGAACCATCACCGCAATCATTATCGTGATCACACGTCCAACCCTTTCAATGGGAATGGTATATTAAAATCGGTAATAAATTTGACTGTACAACACTTACCTTATTAATACATCGTCCATTGTCACACGTGAACGTATCGTCACCGCACGGTTGTGGCGTTGGGCAATTGTGTAATGTGCCATTTTCATCAGCCCCATCAACACAATCTGGATCACCATCGCATAGCCATTTTTTCGGAATACACTGAGCTCGGCCCCATGATTTATTATCCACACACGTGAATTCCGTGTCATCATCACACTTCCGATCGTCTAGATTAGAAATAGAAAAATCGACGATAAGTCGACGGAACTAAAGACTAGAAATATCATTTATAAATCCTTACTGCATTGATGTCGATCATCTTCATCTGAATTGTCTAAACAGTCATTATCACCATCGCATATATAAATCCTTGGTATACAATTACCGTTATCGCATGTGAATAGATCACCGAAACAAGTGCGTCCCTCCGACTTGCAATATTCTGGTGGTTCGTCGGCCATATCACCGCAATCATCGTCCCCATCACAATACCAAGTCGCCGGTATGCACCGATGATTCGGACACCGGAAACTGTTTTGGGGGCACGTTCGCTGGGCACAATGTAACGGATCTTCATCCGAATTATCACCACAATCGTTATCACCGTCGCACAACCAATACGGTTCAACGCAAATATTTGTCTTCTCACATTTCAAGTGATTCTGGGGACACGTTGTATTCTGTGGACATCGTTCATGCGTTTCGTCTGATGTTGCATTATCCTTACACTCATTTACCCCGTTACAGACTTGGGATTGTGGTATACACCGGCCATTCATACAGGTGAATTCACCATCAACGCACGGTGGATACGTGCACTGTTCCTCATCCGAACCATCTTTACAATCATTTTCATGATCACATTTCCATGTTTTGAATATGCATCGACCGTTATTACATCGGAACTCGTTCGGTGAACATGAGTGGAAGGAACAGTAGTTTACATCCTCATCGGAATTATCACCGCAATCATCGTCACCATCACATGACCACATTCGTGATATACATTTACCGTTCATGCAGTAGAATTTACTTGGATCGCAGGTGTAATTTTTCGGTGCACACATTCGTCCTTCATTCACAATTTTCGTGCTATCATCGCATTTACATTCAGCTTTACCGCCGGGACTTGGATGGCAACTCTGTGCACAACCACCATTATTCTGTAGACATGGATTCTTTTCGCATTGCTGTCGGGTTGGACTGTACACATGTATATCTCTCGGTGAATCATCTAATCGCTTAACCATTTCAATCATATTAGCGCCTGTATGCTTTTCGGCCCGGTACACTCCGCGTAATTGTAAATCGGTCCAGTAGATGTAATTCCGAAAAACGGTTATCGCAAACGGATAGATTGTGGCTGATACGAGAACTTCCCGATTCTTACCATCCATTTCGGATCGTTCGATTTTCTCTCGAACGGCATCGGTCCAGTACAACATCCGTTCCTCATAATCGATCGCTAATCCACTTGGTTGTGATAAATCCTTATCAATTATCGGACGTTTTAATGAACCGGCCATTGTTGTTCGGAATATTTTACCCGTTGTACCAAATCGACCCCAATCGGTAAAGTAAAGCGTACCGTTACATGGATCGATTACAATGGCTCTTGGACGTTCGACGCGGGCTATCATCACCAATTCGGTACCATCTAAATTACATGCGTAAATTGAATTGTTTGAACTGTCAGTCCAGTAGATTTTATTTTGCGTCCAATCGTAAGCAATCCCTTCCGGATTTATTGATTTACTGATCACCGTATTGATGTTGGTCGATGATGGAGCGCTCGCTTGGGTCCATGCTATTTTCGACCATGGACGAATTTGGGTGAACAGGAGCTTATTATCTTTGTAATCGAAATCAAGGCCGACCACATTCGTTAAGTTACCGATCGGTTTGAATGGGACCCCAGTTGATTGGGGATTCAAATTCACCGCACGAATTTCAGTTCGCGTTGAGAATACAATATATTCATCGATGGTTGTACATTTAATACCGTCCGGTGCTAATTTCCCGGTCGCACAATCACATCGATAGTGGATTTGTGGTATTTGTGGACCGACAGCATCCGGTGGGAAATTGAAACATAATTGTTCACATCCATTGCTTCCGTACTGTTGACACGGATGATTATCGTCCGGTGGTTGATTATTAATATCATAAATTGCAATGTCACGTAACTTTTCTAAATTCGTTCGTAGTCGGGTGGGTAACGAATTGTTGCCGGGCAGTTTCGATGCTTTAAAAACGGTTTTTAAATTTCGATCGACCCAATAAACATCACCTAAATGAACAGCGATACCCATTGCGTTCGGTAGGTTACGCCGGATGACTTGCCGATTACCGCCGTTGTATGATATCTTTTGTATCATATCTAATTTTGAATCGACCCAATACACATCGTGTGTTAGCATATCAACGGTTAAATCTCTTGGATTCGATATGCCGGACGTAACGACCGGTATCCAATTCGAACCGTCTAAATAAGCTTTACCAATTCTTGGATATTGTCCATAATCGATCCAGTAAAGGAGACGTTTTATTGGATTAACGGCCAACTCTCTAGGCGCATCACTTGTTGTTTTCACCAAAATTTTCCGGTGACTGCCATCCAACCAGCAAACTTCAACGTAATTCTCATGCGGAAATACATTCGTAAAGTATAAATTTCCAGCAACCCAATCGATTGACAATCCTCGTATCCCATTACTTCCGATCCCATCCTTAATGATATGTTGCATTTCCGTACCATTCGGACGGATACGGAATATACCATTCCAAAATCCTCGATTATACTCCGCCCAGTAGATCCATAGATCCCGGTAAACGACGTCAACATGTAAGATATGATGGCCAGCTCCAGCAATTGGTACCATCGCTTCAGCGCTATCCTTTAAACTATAACCACGGGTTACATCTAGCTGTGATACAACAGCGAACGTTTTATATTGGATGCAGGACACTTCATTCTCTTTTTTATAACCGATACCGCATTGACATGTTTTCAATCCATTGTCGTGCGGTAAGCAGATATGCTCACAACCACCGTTGTTTGTTTGGCATGGATGTTGCATCATTGGTCGTTTCTTAAATATCGTCATACTCTTTAAATCCGGTTCATTTTCGAGGATCATTTTAGCGTTATCACCATTCGGTAGATCAACCCGAACGATTTTCTCATAAACCGGATCCAAATAGTATAGTCTAGAATCGAGGATACCAAGACTTTTCGGACGTGATATATCATTACTTTCAGATAGTAACTTCCGCTTATCGTCACCGTTGTAACCGACGATACAAACGGTTGATGGATTTTGTGTACTGTAGTAGACCATTTTCTTTTCAATATCAACGGTTATCGCTTCCGGACGATCAATGTCTTGAACTAAAATGATCGGATTTGATCCATCCATATTTACCCGACCAACTTTCGTTGGAACCCCAGTTCCACCATCATCAATCCAAAATATTTTGCCATCCGTTGGATCTAATGCTAAAGCCTTTGGATGGGATACAGATGTTGCGTTACCATCATTTGCGATAACAACGGCACGATGTCTTAATTTCCCATCAACTCGAATCACCTCAATATTGCTAGCAATTCGATTTGCAATGAAAATATTCCTTCCTAACCAATCGAAAGCGATAGCGTACGGTGCCCCAACAATACCAGTATCAACACCAGGGAATTCTGTTTTATTTCCGCCACCATACGGTGTCGCAAATATCGTACAATTTTCAATATTCCGATAATCGGATAGAGCGCTATCATCATCACGACACTGGGTCCAGTAAAGCGTTTCACCTTTACGATCAAAATCTAAACCATTACCGTTATCAATACCGACCACTGGTGTTAAGGCACCAGCCCTTGCATCACCACCATTCAATGGTACATCAACAATTTGATTTCCTTTCAGTACCATTAGATAGGCGTTCTCCTCTTCGGTACATTGACCATTCGTTTCGATTCGATATCCCGGTTTACATTTACATGTCCAACCGGTTGATGAGCTAGGACTTAACAGACAGAGATGTTGGCAGGGCGCTTTCTCACATGGATTTTCGTTCATATATTGGAGGGAGGGGTGATGGACGTGGATCGATAACGGTTGAGATATTAAATGGGAAACAACGGTTTGATTCGTTCCCAGAAATTTGTGGGCGGACAGTACCCGATTCAATTGACGATCCGTCCAATATAGGGTGTCTTCGAATAGGGATAATGAATGGGGGTGGAGGAGATAGTGACTACCAGATAACACCTTCTGCCGACCGGTTCCGTTGTAATAACAGAAATCGATGAAATCAAGTTTCGAATCGGCGAAGTAGACTCGTTTAGTGGCCGTGTCTAATGTTAATCCATTTGGCCAGTAGATTTTTGTGTTGATTATCGTTTCTCTCATCGTACCATCCATTCCTATACGTTCGATTCGAGGATTTTCACCCCAATCTGTCCAGAATATCCATTTTGAATTAGGACCGGGATCCAAACACATTCCTCTCGGTTGGGTGATATTCTCCCGTACAAGTACCAATCGATTTGAACCGTTCTCATTCGATACTTCGATTGTATTTAATTTACTATCCAGCCAATAGAGATTTTTACCAATCCAATCATAAGCTAATCCTTCCACCAAATCTAATCCGGTTGTAATGATATCTCTAGGTTCCTTACCCCTATCCAGACAGGATATTTTCTTTAATTTCATATCACTCCAGAATATTGTTCCCGTATGCATGTTTGATGTGGTCGCCACGACATTCTCGACAATTATCGGAACCCGTTCTAATCCTTGTTCCTTCAAATCAGCCACCAATATTGAATGACGATTTGAAATGATTAGGAATGCGGATGAATGGTTTACCGCTTTACAGGAATGCTTGTCTGGTTCCAGAATATAACCATCCGTGCATGAACAGAAATAGGATCCCTTAGTGTTCGTGCATGTTTGTGAACATAAACCTGGTGGTTCACATTCATTTAAATCCTGACAATTGTAACGGTCTGGTGCGAGTTCTTCGCCTGGCGGACATATACACATTGCTCCCAACGGTGTTTTCTGGCAACCATTACTACACAATCCCGATTGATGTAAACATTCGGCCAGATCGCAACCTTCACCTTCATCCGCTCCATTTGGACAATCCGGTGTCCCATCACAAACGGATGAAATATTTACGCAGCGGCCAGTTACTTCGGGGCACAACCATTGACCTGTTGGACACCGGAATGGCGGTGCTACGCAAGCATGTTCAGCGCTTTCATCCGAACCATCACCACAATCATCCTTTCCATCGCAAATGTACGCTTTGTAGACACAGTTTGTGTTATTACATTTATAGAAATTCGCCGGACACGAAGTTGTTCCACAATCCTGTTCGTCGGAATGATCCTCACAATCATTTGAACCGTCACAATGCCATGTGATCGGTATACAAATACCGGATATCTTACATCGGAAGTGTTTCTCCAAATTACATTCATTTGGACCCATTGATGGGCAGCCCAATTCATCACTTGCATCATTACAATCCGGTATACCATCACATTTATATGATTCCTCAATGCATTGCCGTAAATCGGAACATTTATATTGGTTAGCCAGACAATTGATTGGTGGGCAATCCTTTTCATCTTGCTTATCGAAACAATCATCATCACCATCGCACACCCACGATTGTGGGATACAGTGACCGGTACTTGGGCAGGTAAATTGGAAGTAGGCACATGTTTTTTCTGCACAAAAATCGCCCTCATCCGAACCATCTCCACAATCATTTTCGCTGTCACACTTCCACATGCTCGGTATGCACCGGCCGTTGGTGCAGGAGAATTGCGTTGATGCGCACGTAACATTACCACATTCGAATTCATCTGATTGATCGCCACAATCATTCTCCTGATCGCAACGGAAATTTAATGGGATGCAACGGCCCGTTTTACATTGGAATTCATTTGAACCGCAAGTTGGTTCTAGGAGAAAGAAAAAAAAACAGATAAAGTCGGTCTAGAAGTAAAGAAAAGATTGAAAAATCATTAAACATACTTGTGCAATTTTGTTCCTCGTCGCTGTTATCCAAACAATCATCGTCACCATCGCATAGCCACGATTTCGGAATACATCGCTGGTTATTACAAGTGAAATCCCATGAATTTGGACATGCTTGTACTGGTGGTTCGGCATGTGGATCCACTTTACATGTTCGCGTCTCATTATCAATTCGCTCACCGTACGGGCAAGCACATTGGGAAATGAGTGTGTCGCTACCATTCAGTGGTACGGCGAAACATAATTTCTCACAACCACCGTTATTGTTTGCGCAAGGTTGTGTATTTTCAATGGTTTGACTCTTATGACTGTAAACCTTAACGCCATACAATCGATTCGTTTGTGGTTCCCGAACCATTATCTCCTCTTGTTCACCGGTTAATTTATGTAACCGAACGATAGCGTCCAGTCGCCAATCCGTTATGTACATCCAATTTTCATGGATTACAATTGAAAATGGATGTCGGATCAATCGGGAGTTAACCGTTTGAATATCTGTACCATCTAAATTAGCGTGCTGTACGTGATCTAGTAATGCATCACACCAATACACTCGGTTCTCCGTGAAATCAATTGATAGCCCATTGGGCCAACCGAGCGTTACATTCTTAAATACCAATAAATCCGTACCATCCGAATTAGCTCGAGTTATGTTAGCCGGTCGATCCCATTCCGAGAAGAATATGAAACCTTTATTTGGATGGACGACAATGGCTCTCGGTCGTTTGAGATTTTTTAATAAAGTTCGACGATGCGTTACATTTCTTGTCGATAAAACATTTAACGTCCCCTTTCGACTATCAATGTAATATAAATTTTTCGAAGCCCAATCGACGGCTAATCCTTCAACCCCTTCATTTTGTGAGGCTAACACAATCTCCCGTCCGGTACCGTTTCGATGAACGCGATAGATAACATCTTGCAGTACATCTGAATAGTAAATATGTTCGTCGCGAGCATCAAAATCTAATCCAACAAATCTTGCTCGACGCGATACAACCGGTAGGATCGCATCACTGAATCCAGCTATAACGGGATTCAGTACCTTGCCTTTAATAAACCGTTGCTGGGAGTACATTAGGAATTCTTCGACTAAATAACAATTTCTTAAATCACTAGCTAATTGATAACCGGTGTGACAAGCACAACGGAATCCTAACCCCGGTGAAACACCATTTACTGCCGTTACAATACACATATGTTGACATCCACCGTTATTATTACCGCATGGGCTCGCAACCTTCTGTTGAATATTTGGATGTACAGTTATGATAGCTTTCGTTTCACGGATTTCCTTTGATTTGAATATCGATTGAATACTTGACGACCCTTCAAATTTATCTACTGACATGATCCCTTGTTTCGTAGCGTCCGTCCAAAAGACTCGACTTTCGAATAGTGCTAATCGGGATGGGCTCGGAACCTGTTGACCACGTAAAATCATTACGCGTTTTTGGCCGGTATAGTCAACCGTTTCGATGTAATCGAGTAGGGAATCGCACCAGTACACTCGTTTTGCGATTGTGTCTACAGCAACACCAGACGCTTTATAAGCGGCTTCCGATACAATTGATTGGGCATGCGTACCATCCATATAGGCTCGTAAAACTTGGCCGCCATCAGCAACAAACATTAGGCCAGCTGTTGGATCGAGTGCTATATCAGCTGGGCTCGTTAAGTTAGATCCAAGTACAACTGCATGCCATCTACCATCTAATTCAAATACATCAATCTTCTGACCAACCAAATCGGCAACATACAATTTATCACCAATCCAATCAACAGCTAACGCAACCGGTGTCCATGTACCGGGTAGTGTAATATCTGCTCCACCAAAGCTATTCTCATTCAATGGAATCATTTGTACCTTTCGGGTTTTAACGTCCGACCAGAAAAGCTTATTTCGAAGGAAATGGTAGGCCAATCCACTTGCACCCGTTGCATTAACTATTGTTCGGGCATCTTGTCCATGGGCGGACATTCGGAAGATAGCTCGATCATGGGCGAAAAATAATTGTAAACTTTCAACGTTTTGTGAAATGCACCGTGACCGATCGACTAGAGTGTAGCCCTGGGCACAGGAACAAGAGTATGAACCATCCGAATTCGTACATAATTGATGACAGTGACCCCATTCCGCACATTCATCCAGATCGGTACATGTTCGATTATCGGTGGATAGGGTACGGCCTGGCGGACAATAACAAACACCACCGGTCAACGATGGTCCACATTTGTGTTCACAACTTAACGCCGGACAGGATGAGATTGCTGGAAATAAAATTTAAAATCCAAATTGAATATTAATATTATCGGGTGGGATGTATGTTATACGTACAACAAGCCGTTTCCTCGTCGGATCCATCTTCACAATCTCTTTTACCGTCACATAATTGAGTTTTGGCTATACACTTTGGAGCACCACCGGCTCCACCGCGGGGACATAAAAATTTATTATCCGGACATGCTATAACCGTACAATTTGCTTCATCACTTCCATCCGAACAATCGTGATAACCGTCACAATGGAAACCCCATGGTATGCACATGGAATTTGCACACCGAAATTGATGGCCGTGACATGTTGGGAAATCTTAAAAGAAAAATGAGTGGGGTGAATAGGAAATCGGTCGGTAGACTTGATAGTATATTTTACTTACTGCAGTTTAATTCATCTGAACTATCCTCACAATCGTTTCGGTAATTACATTTCAATGCTAAGTCAATACATTTGGCACCATTCGCACACCGGAACTGATCCAGGCTACATTTAGCGCCCGAACAGCCCTCCTCATCTCGTCCGGTTCGACAATCTAAATATCCGTCACACTTCTTTTCTTTTGGGACACAGGGATCGCTGACCCGACCACTTGCCATCGTTGATGAACCATTGGTTAGTGAACCGCAATGTATATCGTCCGGTTGACATTTCCGGTATGCTGGATTAGAAGGAAATGTTTTTATAATCCAAATACTACACGTTACAGGTTTTAATATTGTAACATAAGAGCTTTCCATTTCTTTGTAATAATTGTATTATTACATAAAATGGAGAGAGGAGAGGTTGGGAGCATATCCCAAAAGGGTTTATCGCTTAACCATTCAATTAACACTCGGATAATGACGGTAATTATAAAACATTAAAAGTTTACCATCCGATACTAAAAAGGGCTTCTTTATACGATTATAGATACATAAAAGTTTTGCTAATTAATATGTGAAGTTCCACAAATGTATTGATCTGTTTGAGGGATAAATTTCTATTGTATTTTGTATATATGGTAATGGAACTTTAATGGAATTTTGCTTAGTTCAACAGACCTAAAAAAAACAACAGGTTGTGCGGCTATATAAGATTATGTATAAGAGAACAGTCGTGAATTGTTAGAAAATTACTCTTAAATTCGAAAATAATTGAGGGATCCACGAAAGGAACTATCAAATGTCAATTCAATATTTTAATACAATAAAATGAATTTGTAACATCTTGTAGGTTGGTAGTTCTTCCCATGGAACCTATTATAAATGAAATAAATATGGAAGATTTATATGAGGGTTTCGAACCGAGACGAATGGAGAACTTCCATGATTACTTGTATATATTTATAGATTCGATATACATGAAAGACGCCTATGGGCTTGGGGGATGAAGAGAAATTGCTGTTAATAATTTATCTCTAATTTAATTAAAACATTTGAAAAATGTATACTAACTACAATCCGACTCATCTGATCCATCTACACAATCCACGGTCATATCACATCGAAAATGAGCCGGATAACAGTAGGTTTTATTGAAAACATACTGATTACAATTATGTAATCCCGAATCACATTCCGGTTGAGCTGAAAAGGATAAAAAAATGTAATAAAAACCACGGAAATTTAATAAAATATTTAATTTCACAAAACTATCAAGCCCAATTACCACAAGATTGGAACTCATCCTCTCCCTTTTCACAGTCTCTTTGATAATTACATACTAACGATGATGATATACATTTACCGTCCGAACATTGGAATCCCTTTTCTCCGCATGGCACATCGATACTGGATGAGGACGATGGTATTGATAGTGGGGATACAGGTGATGGAAGAGGTGATGTCACTGTAATAAAATAAATTTAATTTAACGATTGATTTAATCACTGTTAATTGAATTAAATATTTTTTTTTTAAAAAAATAAAAAATCAAAATCGTTCCTTTATAATTAATTTTAAGGGTAATTACATGAACGGCATATAATTTTTTGTCTGTGTTAAAATGTACCATTTTGAAGAGACCGCAGAATCATGGTGTATTATATTTCATTTGTTTTATGTATAATTTAAAATTATACAATTTCATTCATAATTTGCTTCCGCAGGTGATGGTTTAATGGAAAGTTATGATTTACTGCGATCAAATATTTTTTTAAGGTGGAAAAATGTAGGGAACGGTATTGGGAAAAGGTCTAAAAAATCAAATAAATATCACGAAAATGTAGGGAAATTCAGAATAAATCGGGAAAAGTTGAAATAATTCGTAAAAGTCGGGGAAGGGAGCGGAAGTTGGGAAGAAGCTTAATTAATAATTAATAATAATTAATTAATTAGAAGGACAGTTAATTGAAGAATCGTCGTAAAAGGAATTAATTCTATTCATCATATTTCTTGTGAAAATAGCTATGATTTGAGTATAATATCGGTTAATAAAATATTTTATATACAGAAGATATTTATAAGGACTCTTATTATTACTGCGAAATACTGTGTGAGGGGAAAATAAATCATGTCATCATATTCCCTGATTAAGGGGCTTTCATTTGAGTATAATGTCGCTTAACAAAATATGCCGAATAGACAAAATAATGATAGAGGTCCTAATTTTCAACATTCGAATTCTGTTGTCAAAGTCTCAGTATGTTGGTATTGTACCAATTATCTAATGACGTGTCAAATAAAATCCAAAAAAGTTCAGAAAATCCGAATTAAAATTATTTAAATTAATTATTAATTAATTAAAAGAATTAATCTGGGGAAAAAATAGGAGAAAAACGTCTAAAAATCATTGATCAGCTTGAAGAATTAGTCTAACAGTTATACTAGTTGGATCAACCAACTAGGTTTCATGTTTTGATTAAACTCTATTATCTATGCAAGAAAATGATAACTGAGACCAAAGCCAAGCTAGATAAGTATTATCCGGACTCTGCACCGTCGATGAAGTGGATTCAAAAGTGGTTTCCTGATTTTCGTTGTGGCCGCACAAACACTGATGACGCTGAACGATCTGGACGACCACACGATACATTTCTATACACTAGAGTCCATGTAACAGTCAAAACAATGGGTTTCTTCGGGTGAAAGTGCTCCGAAGCGTCCAAAAACGTAACAATGGACGGGAAAGGTTATATTGCCTCCGTATTTTGGGATTGTATCCCATGCGAGAGTAATATTCATTGACTATTTTGTAAAAGGTAAACCCGTAACTTACGCATATTATTCATCACTATTGGATCGTTTGAAAATTGAAATCGCAAAAAAACGGTCGCATTTGAAGAAGAAAAAAATTCTCGATCATCATGGCAATCCCCCCGTTCATTAATCGTTAGTTGCGCAAGCAAAATTGTACGAAATCGGATGAGACCTGGTTCCACCAGCCACCGTATTCGCCAGACCTGGTCCCCAGCGACTTCTACCTGTTTCCAAACCTGAAGAGATTTTACTCAAAGCTAAGCGATTTTACTCAAATGAGGAACTCATAGCTGAAACTGAGACAAAATAGGATAAAAAAGTTAGAAAATCGTTGGACTCACTGTATCGACTCAAAAGGAATGTATGTTTAAAAATAAAACCGAATTTGGCCAAACAACATTTTTTTTGTTTCACTTATTCCAAACTTTTTGATCCACCTAGTAGATAGTCGGAAAAAATACCGAGAAAGTCATTAGGTTCCGATGTCCGACTTTTCCCAATATCTGCAGGGTCTTTCTGACCTTCGCTCGATTTTTTCAGGGCCTTACTTTTCCCGATAAATCCCGACATTTTCATACATTTTCCTATCACTTCGCTACTATTCCAGACTATTAAATATTTTTCATGGCCTAACATTTTCCGAATGTTTATTATTTTTTTTTCCGAACTTTCTCAATTCTTTCTGGACTGAGCCTCATTTTAATGACTCTTACTTATTTGCTAAATTTTTGGGGATAATTTGTTGGTACCTAAATTCCCTCGTATAATCAGTGCAGTTTCATATAGAAGTTGCGCTAGACGGAAAATAAACTGCCAATGAGTTTTGTTAATATAACTATAGACTGCGTTTAACTGTATCTGTAAGTGAAAGAGTGCAGTAACCTTTCATCTGTATAATAACCTAGTAGATTGAGAGATGAAAAGATTGATATAGTATAGGAAGAATACCTTTTATTCGAAGATTCTATCCTGTCTCGTATGAAAGGACTGTAAATCAAGCGATTAACCGAATAATTTTAATTACTTGTATAAGTTTAAATTTTGTCCAAGGCAATAAAGAGATTTTCTTGGATGAATAACATTAAGGAAGGATGAACAATTTTTTTTTTTTTTGGGCTTTCTTATCATCTTGTTGTTTGCTTTATTTTTTATCACAAAACCAACATTATATTGTTTTGTTTTTATATTAAAAATTTAACCATAAATTTTACTTTTGGGACCTAATTTATAGTAGTGACTGTTCCTTTTGTTTACTTATTCCGGTTCTTAGTTTATAATGTTGTGCTTGCAGAACGTGTATCCTTTGAATATGGCCAACAGCCATAATCGTAAATTTCATTTAGATTTAAATAAATACATTTTCGTATTTTGAATGGCATCCCCTAAATAATATTTGGTACAACTAGGGATTGCATATTTACCGGATTTTTTCATTACTGGTAATTCGATAATGAAAAAATTTACCATCGGTAATTTACCGGTAATCTTGCACATTAAATTTTAAAATTATTCTGAAAAGCAGACTGTGATGTCTCCATGACTAAATGATTCCATAAATAGACTAAATTTCTGGAAACTTGACGTAAAAAGAAGTAGAAAAAGTTGATTTTGGTCAAATTGCGGTTGATTTTGCGGCCTGTGAAAAAAAGTCATTTCCAAAAGTCCTTTCAGGGGTATATTCTAGAGCAAGGGTCGGCAACCTATGACCCGCGGGTCACCAAGTGACCCATTTGATAATTTCAAGTGACCCACTTGAGTTCTGG
>JANTOP010009451.1:0-15731 GCA_027564815.1 Symmerus nobilis
CCCCCCCCCCCCCATATTAGGAAAAACCGCAAGAAGATCATAATAATAAATTATTATATTATTGCTTTTCATTTTTGAATTTGAGGAACAATAGATTTGTAGCCTAGAAATACAAAAATTTAAATTAACATACAATTTTAGAGAGAATATGGAAAACTATAAATATACAATAATTATATTTTTTTTTCCTTTTTAAGGGGACTTTTCGTTTCATAATTGAAAAAAATACGCTTTTAATTTTTTTTTTTGGGAAAAAACATCTTTTGGGCATTTTTATAAAACATATAAAGAATATAAAAAAAATGTTTTGCATTTTTAGTAGATCTTGACCACTGCACAAAGGGCGTCTTCCGAAAGATACTGTTTAAACGACTCTATAGTTTCTGGACTTCCTGTAACAGATAGAGTTAAAATTCCAACGGAATTTTATGCATGAAACTAAATACTAGTAACTAAACCTAAAAAACATTATGTTACACGCCCCTATTTTTTTTACAGGGATAGCTTGCCCTTAATAATATGGATTTTTTTTTTGGTTTTTCAGAAAAATGTTTATAAAATCATAAAAATATTAAAAATAAAATGTTTTTTAGGTTTAGTTACTAGTATTTAGTCTTATGAATAAAATCCCGTTGGAATTTGTAATCTATCTATTACAGGAAGCCCAAAAACATGGAGCCTTTTGTATCTTTTGGAAGACGCCCTCTATAAAAATACCCAAAAAGAATCAGTTCGATAATAATATAGTAGTCTTTTCACAAAAAAAAAAAATTAAAAAGCGAATTTCTTTTCAATTATGAAACGAAAAATCCCCATAATTTTACCATTTTGAAGAACAATGGCAAAATGAAGAGGAAATTGAAGAAAATTATCAAAATAAGTCATAAAAATATTTCTTCTTACCCCTAAAATAATTTTAAGTGAGCATCCCTGATTTAAATACATTTGCAGAATTTGTTCCGTTAAATTCTATAGGCCAATCTGCAGCTGAATGCTGTATTTGGGCATAATCATCGTTCTTTGGTTTCCTTCAAAAACTTCAAACGTCAAGCAAATTTCTACCTCAAATTATTTAATTTAATAACTTGGAATGAGCTTCTTTTTTGGGAAAATTTGAAATTTTGTTAAAGGATCGTATCTAGAACAGAAAATAGATTTTGAAACGTTAAAAATTAAATTCGAAACTTAAAGCTTTCGTTGTGCTGTTAATAGCTTCAATAAGCTTTCTCCCAAAATTCTATATTTCCTTTAAATTTAACGAATCGGATAAAATTTCAATTCCAAATTATTTGAAATAACATTTTAAGCTTTCACTGAGCTTTCAAGGTTTTAAAAGCTTTATTTCGGAAAATTTTTAAATTTTTTGAAAGGATCGTTGTTTGGATAGTAAGTATATTTTAAAACGTAAAAACTAAGGTTCGGAAAGTTAAGCTTTCTGGGAGCTTTTAAGTTTTTGCAGAGCTTTTGAACGAAATGTTTAGTTTTGATATTTTCGAATTTTTCCTCAACTAATTTAGAAGCTTCCTGCATCATTACATTTTTTTGGACCCGAAAAAGAAAATAATTGGGAAATTCGGACCAAACATTGCGATGTCCGATATTCAGATTTCTCTACAAATTTTTGATTTTTCTTATAGATAAATTTCAACTATTCCGAAATATTTAATTTTTGTATTTTTACCTAACTGTTAAAGCAACTTTCTGCGTTTTTACATTTTTTCCGGCCAAAAAAATATGCACACAAATTCTGCACATCATATGGAGACGTTGACCGTACGCCACTGCTTCACTTTATTAATTTTATCCCGCATTTAAGCAGGAAGGATTTGGAGAGCATCATATTCACCCAAAAAAGACTGTTTTAAAAATGAAAATACCACTGACCCGAAACGTCTTCTTAATATTCACATTTTGGTTCGTTTTGACCCGCAGCCTAGAAAGGTTGCCCTATTGATATGCAAATAAATAAATAAATAAATCGGAGAGTTAAGTTAATCCTGAGTTGTGTTGAGACCGGTGCCATATCATCGGGGAATAACACAAAATTTGCCCGGCAAGTTCAACCCTGAAATAAAAACATTTTAAAAGCATTGGGAACAGCAGTTCTAGTACCACTTGTCAGAAAACCATTTTTTCGTACGTCATAAAGCAAAATTAATTAAAAATATTTTTACGTCGTTCTGGCAAAAAATTTCATAAGATTTCATTTAAAAACTGGTCGTAAATTTGATTTCCTAAATTAAATAAAGGAGATCCAATTTAGGCCGTTTGATTTATCAAAGAAAATCCATTATTTTGTTTTTGATTGAATTTGAAATTTTGTGACAAAAAAAAACCAACATTCCGACTTGGAAACAATGGAAGGAAATCGTGATGAAGCAGAACGTTGTATAGAGATTGCAAAACAAGCAATTCAGGATTCAAAGCTTGATCGTGCTGAGAAGTTTTTGAAGAAAGCAGAGGCACTGTTCCCCACTCCAAGGGCAAAAAGTAAATTTACATTTTTAAAATATTTAATCGATTACTTAAATTCGTATTTCCCCAGATCTTTTAGAGAAACTGTCTGAAAAGATGAAAGATAAAAAGGACGATGTGAAACAAAGCTCTGGCGTAGAGAATATTCGTCACAGGAAGGGTGGTGCGAAAGAATCGGATATAAAGGCTGATAATCAAAAACCGACCGAACCGGAATACACGGCTGAACAACTTGAATGTGTGAAACGGATCAAGAAGTAAGACCGGTTAAAATCATTTTCCTACCGTACAAAATTCTCACCTTTCATTAATTGATTAGATGTAAAGATTACTATGAAGTGTTAAGCGTTACGAAGGAAGCGACCGATTCCGATGTTAAAAAAGCGTACAAGAAGTTAGCGTTACAACTGCATCCCGATAAAAATAAAGCTCCCGGTGCGTTGGAAGCATTTAAAGCGGTCGGTAATGCCGTAGCAATTTTAACGGATGCTGAAAAACGAAAATCGTACGATTTGTATGGCGATGATGACCAACGAGTCCGTCGTCCGGGTAATCACCGTCATAATTACGAATATGGATACAGTCGCGGTTTCGAAGCGGATATGACGGCCGAAGAACTATTCCAAATGTTCTTTGGTGGCGGTATGCCAACACAAAATGTTTATATGCGACAACGACGATTCACTCGAACCGAAACACATGATCATCGGGAGCAACAATCTGGCTATGCTGCGTTGATTAATTTACTACCGATTTTGTTGCTGATTTCATTATCAATGATGTCATCATTTTTTATTTCTGATCCCATTTATAGTTTAACTCCTAGCCAGTAGGTTTATAAACACGAATTAATTTCCGATGATTTATCCTATTTTCTTTTTAGGAAATATTCAATTGAACGACGAACAAATTCATTAAAAATCCCATATTATGTTAAAGACAGTTTTCACACTGAATATCAAGGATCTGTTGGTCGGCTTGAACTATCCGTTGAGGAAGAGTTTATGACTAATTTAAAGCATGCTTGTTACCGTGAACGTAGCTACAGTTGAGTGTTTACAATTCACCTACCGGAACAATTAATTTAATTTAATTATAATTACAGAGGAATCGATGCTTATGAAAGCTCGTAATTTTAACGATCGGGATATGTATAGGAGGGCACAGTCAATAACGGTACCGTCATGTGACTCATATCAAAAATACCAGAAGCAATAAATTCATCGTTTTTATTTTATATAAGCATACAAGTGTACAATTATATAGGATTTTTAGTCAACGAGTAAACAAGGGGATTGTTTTAAAATTGTTTTTCATATTTATTACTTCAATATTACTTATTAACTTTGTAAATACCCACCCAACACATTCATAAATCATAATAAAAATTTGTTAATTAGGAAATTATCGCTCTTTATTATGTTGTGTTGGGTTTAAAATCCAATTAACAATATTAAAATTTTGTTGTAACTTTTCTTTACATTTATTTGAATTGATGAATTCAAAATAATCCAAATCGATAGAACTCGATCCCGTTTCATTGAGTAACTTCTCACCAAGCTCACTCAATGTCCGTTGTATCGACGAACAGCGAATTACATGTTTTGCTTTAGAATTATTCGCAATTAGACTCCATATAGCTGTCACCATCATCAATTGATCTTCATCATCCCCATTATTTAATACCAATTCGACAATGGATAGAAATTCCTTCGAATTCAACAATACGAATCGATTGGCCTTATGAAATGATAAATTTCTCAGAATAGTTAGTGTTAATTTAACAATTTCAGACGTTTCATTTCCAGCGATCAATAAACAAAATAGTGATATATGATCGGATGTGTTAATATCATCGTATCGTGAGAAAAGCTCATAGCAGGTAAGCCAATTTATCGTTATCTCATTCCATGATTTCCATTTTTTAGTATAAGTGGGATCTAATCGTTCCAAATTATCAAAAAATTTGAGCTGTAAATAATGGATTTTAAAATTTCAGTACATCATAGATTCGTACTACATTACTTTCGATAATTGCATACGGCCATCACGACATTGAATTAAAGTTGAAGCAATACGCAGGTACATATTCAATGAATCCAAATTTATATAATTATTTGGTTTAATTTTATCCATTTCTAGGGATGTCTTCTCTACAATATAATGTAATACTATGGGTTTTATTCGCTTGTTATTGATATCGCTGTTATATGATACAAATATTTCATGAGCTGAAAGTAGATGCGAGTACCGTTGTTACAAAAATGTTTGGCAAAGAAAGGATCTTTATCTTTCATCCAAATTAAATACTTTTGTATTTAATAGCCCGTTTAATGTAGACCTCATTCACTTAATTTCAATCAAATTACACTCCACAACCATAAGTCTTAAAAACTAATTTTAATCCAAATAATTTCAGCCATTTTGATTCAAGAAAGATTCACATAATACAAATATACTCAGCTATGTTTCAAAAAATCAAATTTTTGACTTTGGGAATAGCAAAGTACATTTGAACCTTTCTAGAAAATTAAGTAATAAAAGGTACAAAGTTCAAAAAAATTTCTTAAAAATGAGCAATTCAAAACGGTCAAAAATCACGATTTTTTCATTCAAATTGCACCCACAGGGTTAATTATTTTTGATAATTTTTCAATTTTCATTGCCAAATTAGTAGCTATAGAAATAGAAAGTTTCCAACCACAAAGCTCATCATTTTTTTCGTTTTAAAATTAATTTCCAACTAGATTATTAATCCTGCAACGTGATTGCAAATTTTCTTCAATAAAAAGAAACAAATTCTCGAAAGCTCATCGAAAGTTTAAAATAAAAATTTTATTTTACAAATTTTGGAATTTTATTTCCATCTCACTCATTTATTGTATGTGAAATATGACATTTACGCGGAATAGCTTTGTAAATAATTAAAAGCTCAAGGAAGCTCTCAAGTTTCAAATTCAATTCTATTAAACCTGTTTTTCATCTAGATTAGGATCCATTAACAAAATTTCAAATTTTCCAATATTGTAATACAGAAATCGTGAAAGCTCATCGAAAGCTTAAAATTAAAATGTCATTTTATACATTTGACAATTTTATTTTCACATTCATTTATTTGATCTGAATTATGACATTTTCACGAAAAAGCTTTACAAATAATTAAAAGCTCAGCGAAAGCATTAAGTTTCGAAGTTACAATTTTGGACTTTGCATTCCTAACGATTTCTAAAATACGTTGTTTTATTCTGTTCGAAATAATTTTTATCATTTCATTTTGTATTTGATCTACCAAATATTTAGCTGTAATTCTCGAGCTAGAAGTTTGAATATGGCGCAAATGTGTTGCTATTACCGTTACTCGTAGTCGTTTCGACGAACCTTTGAAATTAAGATGACGAAATATAATTTAATTTTGTTGGCTATTCAGTATCGAAGCTTTATATTTATGTACATACATTTTCTATATGAAGGAAAAATATTACTCAGATGAATTTAAATTCAGTTTGAATTAAAAATTTTATTTTAATATGCTCGTAAAGGCCCCCCCTTTTAGAGAGTGCGCTGAACAACCTCGCTCCTATAGAAGCAATGGGCTTGTATACAGATCCCAAGTAACATTATATATAAATAAATTTATTTAATTATTTATAATTTATATAATTAAATTATTGAATTAATTATATTAATTATTAAATCCAATAATATTTTCCTTTATTTTCTTTTTCGAAATAGCATCCCCAATTAATTAATATAATTTTAATCCTTCTACCGTATCATAGATATTGCACAGAATTTAAATTAAAGTAAGAGAAAATATATTTAAATTTAAATTTAAATAATTTTCGACCACCTCAAATAAATTTCCCAAACACCATCAATAATTGATTGATAAATAATATTTAATTAAAAATAGAAATAAATTAAAAATAAGGAAAGGTAATCGTGGCTGATAAATAAAATGTCCTTCTTCATCATTTTTTAATTTCCAATGGAATATAATTTGTAAAATATAAAATAAATATGTAAGAGAATTGTATCATTTCAAAACTGCGTTTTGAAAATATCTAGAAATTGATAAAGAATTTTAAAGAAATAATTAGACAATAAAACAAGTTTTTAGATTTTTTAAATTCATAGAAAATAAGAATTAAATTAAAAGTAAATTCTTATGTATTTTTAAGATAGACGTTAGTTAGACTAATTAGATAATAAGATATTGTACATTTAAAATCTAAAAGTCCTAACTGTGAGTAAGCTAACAACACATTCTTTGATTTCCTCTGGTTATGGTAATTTACCGTGACCATTTATTTCAACGAAAAATACCACATAGTTTTATTTCAAATTTCAGTTTCAATTATAAAAAATGAAGCATTAAGCACCTATTAAGTTTTATTTATTTTAATATTATAATTAGTAAAATCAATTTTTGATATTTCTCCACATGGGTGGAGTTTTTTTAAAATATGAGGATAATTTTTCAAAAATTCTGTAAATTCTGTATTAAAGTATCCAGTCTTTTGACTTCAATACTCTAGAAACCATTCCTTTTACGGTCAGCGGTGGACAGAATTCTCTATTACGTTCAACCAATTGTAAATTTGAATTCTTGTTAGAACAATTGATTCCTCAGTAATTTGAAATATTTTTAGATTCAATTTTAAAAATATATTTTTTGAAGATTTTGGCTTGGCCAAATATAAAATATAAAATTATAAAAGATATATATTTTTAAACAGTCAAATAATTTTTAAATTCGATCTAATTGAAGCATTAGAGTTAACCTAGTAACTTCTGATATTCAAAGAAAATTTTTTTATAAACAATGTCAGACGTCCGACATCCACAAAAACATCCGATAAAACCGATCTCTGGAAATCACGTTAAAATTAATTATTGCACTTAATTAATTAATTAATACATTTTATTAAGTTCACAAAAAACAGCAATAATATAAAATATTTTTAGCTGTCCAAATTACAGAAATTCCATGGGGATTTTCGTAATTAATTAATTAATTATTAACGTTAGTTTTTATTTAATTTAAAAGTCAGGAGGTGGGTAGCGGGAATATTTTAAATATTTCTTTTTATACATTTTTTTATGGTAATAAAACTGTATTTATATTTATTCTATTGTTTGATTTTAAATTAATTATTAATAAAATATTTCTTTGAGGTTCCATTTTAATTTTAAAATTATAAAAATAAATTAATTTTAATTCAATTATATCTATAATTTTTCTTAAAATTATTTTAATAATTGTTTCAATAATTTTCATCGTCAAATCAATCATTTACTCATATTTTATGAGAGTTTTTATTATTTTTTCAACGACCGGAAATTGAGGAAATCAGTTTCCTTTTTCCAGGAAATTTCCTTTTTTAATTAAATTTATATTAAAAGAAGACAAATAAAATCCGCCTGATTAATTACGAAAGGGAAAGATAATTAAATTGGCGAGTTGTTAATCTAAATTTATCTAATCTTAATGTTACTAATTAATTTATATTTATTCACTATTCTGTATTTAATAATCCATTAGCTAAGTACGCTTAATTTAAATGTATGGTTTTGGGTTTCGTAGTAACAAATTTATTGCTAATTTAAAGTATTATAATTTGTTAATTGGTTAGTAATTAGTATTTATTTTATTTAATCATCCATTTCTAGTTTTAGATGCTATCCTTAATTTGGACAGTTTCGGATAATCTTTTTCTTGTCACAACCGTGACACTATTTTTCGTATAGTTTTTCTATGAATTAATGTTTTTTCATTAAAATCGACTTCTTGAAAGATTGTGCAGAATAGAATTTTATTCCCGGGACTTCCAGCTATTTCAATTTTGAAATGTTGGTTCCTACAAATTTTGAAATTTCGTCTTCTTTATTAACTTCTGAATGAGCTCGTATTTCCTTAAAATTTTAACGGACATGATCGACTTCCAAAGTTGCCTTAGAGTGTATTAGAGTTAGTCCAAGAAAGCTCACTTGTATACTCCATGCCTCGGAATACTAGCCTATTTGACCAAATTTCGTATAAAATAGGTGGCGTTGCATACAAAAAAACTGTATTTGCCAAAATTAATGGCGTATGGCAATGTTATTTCGTATGTCGAGGAGCATCTACCAAAAATCAGTGCAGGGAAGCAAACATTGTTGGGATACAAAAAAGCTAAAAACGCCCTAAAAGATGGTAGTTGCGCATAGATAGGAATTAATTATCCTGAGAACTACCTATACGCAACCACCTTCTTTTAGCTAATCTAATGATATCTATCTAGCCCAGAAAGATATCTAATTAATTTAGGGCGCCGTTTGGAAATCGATTAAAGCGGATCAAGTATCAGAGTAAGGAGATTTTTAAATGTAATAAATGAATTGCTTAAGGTAGTGAATTAGTAGTGTAGTATTAAGTGGAATTTTAGTATATTAAGTAATATTAACATTTAAAATCACTAAGCTAGTTAACTTTGTCTCCGAGCGCAGCGAGGGTAACCGCAGCCCAGTGGCGCGCAGTCTAATGCGCAGAAGGCGCAGAGCACATCTGAAATATCGACCAAATCGTAATCAATATTTATTCCTAACTGAAATTATTTTATTTAATAACTTTGTCATCAATAATTATCAAGCTTATCCAAAGCTTTTAATTAAAATATAATATTATTTCATTCATTACAAGCTTTAAAGTTAAAAGCTTTGTGGAAAATTAAAATTTCTGCCGAAGCTTTAATGAATTCAATTGAATTGAAAGCAAATTATCTTTCTTTGAGCTTTCGAGATTTTTGAAACATGTTTTTTGGGGAAAATTTAAAATTTCATGAAAGGATCGATATATAAACTTTAAGCTTTCCTTGAGCTTACAGTGGACTGATAAAGTTTTTTAACGAAAATTTTATATTTTACCTAAATTTAATGAATCGAATAGAAATTAGATTCCAAATTATATAAAATGATATTTTTATTTTATGCTTTCAATGAGGTTTCGAAATTTTTAAAGCTTTATTTTGGAAAAAGCTGAAATTTTATTAAATAATAGTTAACTGGATAGAAAATTGATTTTTAAACTTAAAGGATTAAGTTCGAAATATAGAGCTTTCTTTGCGCTTTTAAAAGTTTCGATAAGCTTTCTGCGAAAATTCCATATTTCGTTTAAATTTAATGAATGGAATTTATTGAATTTGAATTTAATGAATTTGATTCCAATTTATATAAAGAGCTATTAAAATTTTAAGCTTTCAAAGAGCTTTGGAGATTTTTTAAGCTGTATTTTGGAGAAAGTTGAAATTTTGTTAAATTGGATAGAAAATAGGTTTTGAAACGTTAAAAATTAAATTCGAAACTTAAAGCTTTGGTTATGCTTTCAATACTACTAGAATAAGCTTTCTACCGAATTTCATATTTCATTTAAATTTAATAAATCGGATAAAAATTCGATTCCAAATTATTTAAAACAACATTTTAATTTTAAGCTTTCAATGAGCTTTCGAGGTTTTAAAAGCTTAATTTTGGAAAAAATTGAAATTTCGTTAGAGGATCGCTTTTTGGATAGAAAATAGATTTTGAAACGTAAAAAATAAGGTTCGGAAAATTAAGCTTTTTGGGAGCTATGTTTATGCAGAGCTTTTGAACGAAATATTTAGGTTTGATATTCTTGTATTTTTCCTCCACTAATTTAGAGGCTTCTTCCATCATTACATTTTTTTGGATCCGAAGAAAATAGCCGGGAAATCCGGATCAAATATCGCGATATACGATATTCAAATTTCTCGGTGCGAGCCTTTACGAATTTCTAATATTTCTTAGATAAATTTCAACTTTTCCGAAATATTTAATTTTTGTATTTTTACCTAACTGTCAATGCAACTGTTTGCTTTTTAAATTTTTTTTTTCCATCCCAGGAAAATATAAAATTCTGCACACCTTATGGAGATGTTGACCACTGCCGCAGCTAGTTCAAAATAAAATTTCTGAATGTTAGGTAGGTGAATACCTGGCTATACCTACTTAGGAAAATGAATTCTAAATACAGTTTGAAATTTGGGGTGCCATTAATTAAAATTCGTACATTTTGCCCAATTAACCCGGTAAATTTTAATTCAAGTTTTTAATTTAATCAGAAAGTAAATTAAATAAAATTTACAAACAAAATTAATTAATGTCTTTTAGACAATTAATTAAATAATTACGCCTTTATGGACAAACCGAATGATTTATTAGACTACCTGGTTATTAACGATTAATATTTGAAAAATGAAACAGCGGATAATCACCAAAATATTATTTCTTATTCTACTTTCTTCCATTTACAAGAATAAAATTAAAATTCTGTATTAACATCTTCCTAACGATATTCAAAAAATGTTTGCTTCTAAATTTCAGGAATATCGTTCCAAAAAAAAAATACTTATCTTCTTTCATTCGATTCCATAAATGTAAATCATTTAAAATTGTCAATTTCTTCTGCATTATAGAATGAAGTAAATTTGTATTACATTTAATACGTAAGATATAACTAGGAGAATATTGATTAAACAATTTTTAAAAATGAAAGAAATTGTTTATAAAATCGGGATAGTTTTCTATAATTTAAAAATTTTAATAATTAAAATTCTTAATTAATTTTCGTGATTTATATTTTAAGAAATACATAAAAATGTCTGGTAATTATCGATATTATATTTACAGAACAGTTAGGCAATTTTAAAAATTATTTTTCCACACTAACCACTAACCAAAATCACGCAATATTCTGAACCCAATTAAATGTTCAACCTCGTTAATACTTTTCCTTGCACTTCTATAATTATAACGTGATTGGGTAATGGATGTACGGCTGGATATTCTATAAAACATGCAATTTCCGGCTGAAGATTACTATACCTATATTATCACCTAGTTTCAATTGATTGTTTTTAATCTATTCTTACTTAGTATTTAAAAAATAATCAATTAGGGAATTGCATGCCATCATGAATAAATCCCTCTAACCGATTGATTTGAATCTAGTATTCATTTGGAACCAATGTTAAAAACATCGTTATCAAAATGATGATAGTTCCAGCATGCGATCCTTTACAACATACTAGCATGTATCAAAGAGCTCAGGAAGGTTTATGAAAATCGGATATATTTTAATTTTTTTACAAACAAAAAACATACCGTTTTGATTCATTATCGAATCGAATTCCTGTTGCCTGAAATAGAAAAGAAAAATTAATTAATTAAAATATATAAATATCGGATTTTGCCTTATATTCAATTTCAGATAGTGATGATAGTGATGGAGAAGGTGGTTTAGGAAATGTAAGTAGAGTAATAATACGTCCACCCGGTCACAGTGGTAAAGCGAAACGTGGTCATTTATGTTTCGATGCCGCTTTCGAAACGGGTAATTTAGGACGAGCAGATTTGGTTGGTGAATTCGAATATGATTTATATTTACGGCCGGATACTTGTAACCCCCGGTACCGATTCTGGTTTAATTTCACCGTTGATAATGTAAAACAAGATCAACGGGTCATATTCAATATTGTTAATATGAATAAGAGCCGAAATTTATTTCTAGATGGCTTAACACCGCTAGTCAAATCGACGGGTCGACCTAAATGGTAATCAAGTTCATTTTTTGTTTAAACAACTTAACGTTTAAAATTTATCACCAAATAGGCAACGAATTCCTCGGCAGCACACATTTTACTATCGATCCACCATACATCAAAATCATTATGTGTTAAGTTTTGTTTTTGCATTTGATAAAGAGGATGAAGTATATCAATTTACCATTGCAGCACCATACAGTTATTCAAGATTACAATCTTATCTGACTGTATTGGAAACGAAATTCGGAAATACATTTCAGAGAACCGTTATTGGAAGTAGTTTGGTAAGATGATTTACATTTCACTCTCACAATATCCAATTTAATTTTCTATTAATTTTAGCAAAATCGAAAATTAGATCTACTGACTGTAGATCATTTAGAAAAGCCGTTAAAAATATATAATAAAAATCAATTAAAGGTGATCGTTATATTAGCACGAATACATGGCGGTGAATCGCCATCTTCATACCTTTGTCAAGGTATTTACAATTAATTGATTATATAAATAGAATAATTAATTTAATTTAATTTCCATCCAAAGGATTTATAGAATTTATTCTGGGCGGCCATCCAATAGCTGTGATCCTTAGAGAAAATTTCATTTTCAAAATTATACCAATGATGAATCCGGATGGTGTATTCCTCGGTAATAATCGTTGTAATTTAATCGGGCAAGATTTGAATCGATGTTGGAATGTAGCTACTGAATTTAGTCATCCGACAATATTTGCTACGAAGAGCTTGCTAAAAGAAATTGATGAATCAAATGTAATTTAATTGTAATCGATAGTGAATCATATCGTGAATTTACTTAATTTTTTCAGAGCTATCAACTTGATTTTGTGATTGATATTCATGCTCATTCCAGTCTTCTCGGGTCTTTTATATACGGAAATACGTATGAAGATGTGTATCGATACGAAAGACATTTAGTTTTCCCGAAATTGTTATCGAGCAATGCCCATGATTTCTCACCACAAAATATGACATTCAATGCGGACGATCGAAAGAGTGGATCAACTAGACGATTTTGTTGTGAACAATTATCAGATACAGTAAATAGCTACACGTTACAGATATCAATGTGTGGCTATCTTTTAAAGGGAACGGAAGTGATGGTTCAATACACAGAAGATGCATGTAAATTTGTGTGATAAGGAAATGATTTCTTCAACCTAAAATAAATCCGGTTTTCTTACAGATATGCGATTTGGACGTAATTTAGGACGAACGTTATTCGAATACTATCGATTTATAAATGTTTTACCGGTAGAAATGATAGCGGATATTCATTTATCTCGTAAACATCGTCCAAAAACCCATCGACAACCATCTCGTCGTTCACGCAGTCAAACCAACGTTCAATCCCGTCCAAAAACGACTAGAACGTATGCACCGATTAGCTACACAGATCTATCTATACATTATGATAGTGGATCGTCGACCGAATGTTCCCCAACACGATACGGATATAATTCGTACTTAGGATGTGGTTTTGGGACACGACAAATGGGTAACATTTATATGAATCAACATTATTTATCGATGAAATTTAACAATCATCTATCGATTCCGATTGATTACGATGATAGTAAATTTAGGCATCTAAAATTTAACAATCGATTTCGATTACCGACAATGGACGATCATATTGTTGAGAGACGAACCGAAATCGGTGTTATGAATGTTGCACCGAAGCCATGCTTATCAATCATTGATTTTAATCAATTGACACGCGGGGGATTGGAAGAGGCGGTGAAAAAGCCTTCGGATAAAAGGAGGATTTTACCGAAGAGCTAAGGTTTAATCTTTGTTAATCCATTACCGGATTCAGTATGTAATTCCTGGATTAAACCGGAACCGGAACCGTTTCGTTTTCTGAAATTAAAAATGAATTTATTAATTGACTTGATATAAAAAATGCAAATTGATTTAAATTTAAACAGTAAACGATATGTTATGTTCCGCGATTCATCCGTTGGAATATTCTGATCCGTTGGTGTTCATCAGCTGTTTTCCGATATAAATATAAAATTAATTACCACAACCTGCCACGAATTTGAATCCGATAATTTTATCCAACAGTTTCTTGTATTTAAATTGTTATTTAGGATTTAGGATGCGGCATTCAAATTACAGTACCAAAATTACAGTCCAAAGACACAAAATTTCAATCCAAAACAATACCACATGACATTTAGATGTAAACAAGATCCTGCATTGACTATCTCATGACTCCCACTGATGCTTACACAACGAAGGTATGAACATAGTAAAAGTACCGGTACATTGTACATGCAGTCCGTTGTACATGCCCAATTATTATGTCTGATTCTACACGGTCACTACAGTTCTCAACTTAGCTAAAATTACCAGAATCATTGTTGCATAGGCCAATTACTTTATATCTTCTGCTGCAGTAGTTAGGGCGTTCTCAAATGATGTCAAAACAAGTTCCTTCTTTATGCCCACATCCCCTAAATGCTGCAGCGTCTTATAATTTCTTTTTCAATAGTTAACTGTAATCTTGTAAATTATCAGGACCATTCTTTGTTAATTAAAACATGGGAAGGAGGCCAAAGTTGATTAGTACAGACGAAAATAATTTAGGGTAGACCGGGGCCTGTTGTCACACATTTGGTCTGAGGATTTTTGTATTTTTTTCCTTTCATATTTGAGAAGGATGTGGCATACCAAAGTTTCGAGTAAACCCTTGGCTACAATTAAAAAGTATCGGATTTGGTTCAATCGTAACGCTATAGCTGTTAGTTATCAATTTATAAGGGAAGATCACTTGTGACAACGTGCCCCGTAACCGCACGTTGTCACATCACATTTAAATGCTTGAAACGTGACTATCTAAACTCAAATAAAGAATAATATCAACACCCCGTTTCCATGTGTAAAAACTGCAATCGTAATTTCTGATCAAAATTACGATTGCAGTTTTTACACATGGAAACACGGTGGAATTAAATCTGGTATGCTACAATGTAAGAAAGTACAATCGTCCATAGAAAAGTGTTTTTGTGCAAAATAATGCATGAAATTCAAAATGTTTCTCTTAATCGAGACATACGACAAACGATAGAAAAATTTTAATGATTTCTAGAGGTTTTTCTCGTATTTTCAGCTAATTTTAACGATAAAATTATTCCAAACATTTATTTGACATTAGATAAAATTATTTAAAGTCGTCATCCGAAGATTCTCAATATTTTTTTTCTTTACATTTCTTTTCGGGCGATTATGCCGTTCACGTTCGGCTTCGGCTAGTTGGATTATTCGAAAATCACATAATTCCTCGGATAATATTTCAGCCGATTCGAAACGTACTGATGTAACTATCATTATTTTCAGCTGTGACAACGTGCCCCGGGAAATTTGTAACAACGTGCCCCAACGGTATTTTTTCACTTCCAAGAGGCTCACGGCCGGTGTTTTTAAGATATTCAAATTGTTTCCTAGGCCTTCATTTCGTAAAAGTACACCCTTTCAAATGATATAACACTCTAACGTGTAAAAAAATGCGCCCAGTGTCTATTACTTGAAAACTGAGCCAACAAATTTTACTTACACCTTGTTTCCATGTGTAAAAACTGCAATCGTAATTTTAAGAATTGAGAGGATTTGAGAGAAATTGACATTAATT
>JANTOP010009462.1:0-15731 GCA_027564815.1 Symmerus nobilis
CTTACCTCCAAAGTAAACCTTTTAAGCAGAGGAAATTTCCATAAGTTGAGCGGTGGGGTTTTTAAAAATGTAAGAAACTCGTAAAAATTTTCATTTTCTTTTTCGTGCCATAATTCAGAATCCAATTAATATTTTTTAATTTCTTCTGCTTGAAAGGTTTAATTTGGAGGTAAGAACATGTGTACAAATTTTCAGAGAAATCGGCCCAGTAGTTTTCTAGAAAAAGGTACATGAAAATCAAGTATTTTGTATGGAGAACGACTGAGGAAGTGACCCCCTTAATTAAGTCTCGATATTAGATATATCAGTAGACGTAGAAAATCATTTTTTGTTTTGGAATTCGCAATTAGGTTAGTCACCAAATGTGCCGATGATGCCGTTCAGATGATGGCGGTAAAAAGAAATTTTTATTTCCAAAATGTTCATAAGACATAATGCTCCATTACAGTATATGTTTTGCTCTTGCATGGCCATCGATACACCCTACTGTATATATCAATTACTAGGGAGCGGATTTCTAAGTGCTAAGAGATTTGTTTTTAGGAAACTAATATATGTTTGTGGGAAAAAAGCCGTTTTAGGTATTAAAAAGATGCAAATATGGCACTAAAATTAGTTCTTAGGGATTTCCTGATGAATCCATATCGAAATTTCCGGAAGGCAATTTTTGGAAAAAGTTCCTTTTACAATTTCTTGACAAACAATAAGCAATATTTAGAATGATTTATGTATTTGGAAATAATTAGACCAGTGGAGATCATAGTTGCAAGATGATCCTTACCTCTAGATATTTGCATCTATTAATCAAATCTAAGTTCCACTAGAGATACTAGATGAATCACTTCTCCCTTCATCTTCTCCCTTTTTATGAGTTTAATAATGGAGCATCAATTTGGATTAGGCTTTTAACCCAATAATACCCTAGTGACATTAAATGTATTAATTCAGGGATAAATGGGATTATTTGAACTCCATAATGATTTAGATCAGGGATGGGCAACCGTTTCTGTGCAGAGGGAATGGAAATTAAACAATTTCGTAGGGCCTACTAAATAATTTTTTCTAGTAATCGGCGTAGAAAAAATATGTATGAATTTCTCGTCGCATCCACTCAACTTGACCTCTTCATGGCGTTACGGGTACTGTATCCGCTTTTGAAGAGGGAGGTTGCAGGTTCGAAACCAGGTGTCGTCACATATTATTTCAATAATTTGTGATCGCCACAATGATCGAATTAGAAACCGCGTCATATCGGATGGTGACGTAAAGCTGGCGGTACTATGCAGTATAATACGGAAGACTCCTGTATATGGGAGTAGGCAAAAAACATATACACCTGTTGTCAATTAACTTAAAAAATGGTCAATGATAACAGGTTAAGACCAACTAACATAACAACATTATTCACCAACCCGCATTGCTCACCGTTGTGAATTACGACCAAAATACTCCCCCAATGAATCTTGGGGGAGGCCTATGTTCAGCAGTGGACTTCAACAGGCTGATTGCAATCAACTCAACTTAGCAAACTCCCACCGCTGAATTCTATAAATTTACCACATAAAACAGTCGGAAAACAGGCAGAATGAGTTTAAACGAGATCGAATATTTCATGAAAGTTATGGCAGAAAGTCAGAAAAAATACGACATATTTGGGAAAATAGGGAGAAAATAGGGATAAATTCGAGAAAATCAATAACAGTAGGAAAACGTCAGTAAAAATTTGGGAAACAGTTAGAAACAGTAGAATTTCGCCATTCTTAACTTTTATTGATGTTTTCAAACTTTTTCTGAGGCAACTCTCGGAACTCGCTCAGATAATTTTTTTTTTTTTCAAAATCCTAAAATTGGTTTTTAGTTTACCTCATCGAGGATTCAGAAAAAATTGTTTAACCAAATCGAGAGAATTTTCTTACAAAAAAAATTTCATTTAAAAATTTTGATCAACGAAGAAGAACGAAATTGGCCGAAAATGTTTAGCAAAAAAAAAACCAATTTTTAAAAACTCAACTCTTAGAAATTTTTTTTACTTAATCGAATATTAAGAAAAAAATTGTCAATATTAAAAAAACGAACGAAAGTTAACTAAATTTTTAAAAGCTCTAACTCCTTTAAAACATTTTTTTTTCTAAAGTCCTGAAAATTGTTTTAAGTTTACCTCCTCAGTTATTCAGGAAAAAAATTTCGGCCAAATTGAGCCATTTTTTGTTAAAAAAAGTTCAATCTCAAAATTTTAATAAAAAAAGGAGCAAGAAAATTGTTAGGGAAAATCATGAATTTTTTAAAATTCATAACGCGCTCAGAGATTTTTTTTTTTCCAAAATGTGGAAATTTGTTTTAAGTTTATCTCCTCAAATATTCAGAAAAAAACTTTCATCTAAATCGGGTGAAGTTTTTTACCTAAGAAAATGTTGGAAATAGTTTGGAAATTCAGAAATAACATATGAGAATGTCCGAAAAATAAAGACAAAATCCGTAAAGTTGGTGGAATATTTAGAACATTTAGAGAAAATTCTATAAAATCCAAAAATTTTAGAAAAAATCCCTAGCCGAGAAGAGTTCGGTTAATTTCAGAAAAGGGAGAGAATTGGAAACATTTGCGAACTGAGGAAAAGAACAAAATTCGCAAGAATGTTCGTTGAAAATTTTAAATCAGGAAAATTTTTTCAAAATTCGATAATTTTATAAAATCCGGAAAAGTTCATCACATTAAAAAATTGGATTAAATTTCAAAATTTTTAACAAATTTAAAAAATTTCAACGAATTTTATTAATTTTAAAATTTCATTTCTCAAAAATTTTGCAAAATTTGAAAAATTTTGTCAAATTTGAAAACTTTATCAGTTCTCAAATATTATATTACATCTTTCAAAATTCGTTAATTTTATATCTGAAACTTAGAAAATTCATCAAGTTTGAAAAATTTCATTAGATTTGAAAATATTAGGAACTTTCAAAAATGTTACCAAATTTGAAGATTTTATTAACTTTCAAAAATTTTATCAACAATTTCAACATTAATAATTAAGCCATCGGTATTTGCATTTAAAATAGTTTTTAAAACGCCAAAAATTATGTTCAAAACTGAAAGCTTACTTTGGGCTTTTAATGGGTTCACATTTCATTTAAGTTTAATGAGTTGGATGAAAATTATATTCAAATTATATATCAATATTTTAATCTTTCGATTAGCTTTCGAAGCTTTTGAAGATATTTTTATAATAAGAAAATAAAAAATAAAAATCAGGTTGTTTTTTCAAGAAAATCCTATTACATATTTATTTAATATAATTTCTTTTGCAACTAAATTTAATTATTAATTCCTACCTAGTTCCTAATTTTAATAGAGTAGATCAAAATGGTAAGGCGATCTAAAGAAAATTAGGAAACAAATTGTTCCCCTAATTTAAGGGCCACCCTAATATAACGCTTATCATTCTAACCTCCATAGTTATGTCGGGATTAGATCTAGTAAAAATATTTATATTAAAACCGATATTTAGACTATCCCTCCCAATTCATTACGCATACAATTTGATTACGTTTTGCAAGTACATTTTACAGTACCTATTCAACTGGAGGTTAAATACTATAATAAATTGAAAATTAACCACATTTTCCAGTAATAATGTAATTTATGAATAATACAATATTTATGACTACATAATAATGCGTTTATTTTCCCCGGAAATAGTTTAATATGATTTAACCAATTTTGTATAAAAAAAAAAAATTACCAGAAATATGAATATCAAATTATTTCATATAAAAATAGGGCTTTAATGGCTCTATCTACACTGTATCCATATTTCCATATTCATTTACAGGGGTCCTGATTTCCAGATATATGCAAAAACCCCCTTTAATAAATTTGCATATTGAAGAGGTGTAATTAAGCGAAAGTAATTTGGGGGGTGGTATTTGCGTATACAATATACATGGAACAACATATCAAATTTAATAAAATCAAATATATGATTTATTAGAGATTTTTAGTTTTATAATTTAATTTCATTATATTTAATGGATGAATTATAAAATTTTTAAAATCATTATAAAAACAGTGAAACCCTCCAATAATTATCCATTTCTGGTAATTAAAAATTTACGCTTGAAATGAGTATAAATAATTGAGAATATGCCCAGAAATACCATAGAACAACTTTAATTTTAATGAAAATGTGTGGAATAAACGGATATCCTTTATTTGTTATAATCCATTCACACTTCTGTCGTTTCTTATCTTTTTTTTTAATCTTATGTTAATTGACCTATGTTTGGAGGAGTATTATTAAGTATTTTCAATTTAATATGTTTAAGAAGTCTAAAGGGAAAAATGAAATTAATGACCAACCCCGATTTATCTGAATATTATCTAAGCAAACTTAATAATTCCTTTCAATATTAAATTACTATTATCTGGTTTTTGTTAAAATAATTTATCTGGACAGTTAATTATTATTGTAGATAGACTATGGGTAATTATTTTTTAACTATCATTCTGGAAGTTTTTGGATAGTAATATTATTCTAAAATGGTTTCGGAAGATAGTTGAGATAATATCCTTATCCTTATCCAAAAATGGTTTTAGAATTCTAACAATTAACTACACTGATTCTTTTTGGAAGTTTTCCTTAGACGATGGTCGTCGAATTGTTTCATGTCCCATTTTGATAGCCAATTATATTAAGAACTATATATATGACTAGTATTGCCAGTATTAAAAACATCAGGGGTCCTCCGAACCGAAAAATTCATCTATCGCCCTGAAAATATATGCTTTCAATAAGCTTTCGTGATTATTTAAGCATTTTTTTGGGGATCTTATAACTTAAAAAATAATCTTCGAAACTTAGAGCTTTTTTTGTGCTTATATTGGATTGCGAAAGCTTTTCGCGAAAATTTCGTATTCAATCTAAAATTAATGAAATAATTAGATTACAAATAATATAAAATGACATACAAATAATTTTAGGATTAGAATAAGATTTGGAAATTGTTTAAGCTTAATTTTGGAAAAGGTGAAATTTTATTAAAGAATCGTTATCTGGATAGAAAATAGAGTCAAAGACGAAAAAAATTAAGTTCGCAACTTAGAGCTTTCGTTGAATTTTTTATAGTTTGTACAAGCTTTCTGTGAGAATTCCATATTTCACTTAAATTTAATGAATCGAATAAAAATTCGATTCCAAATTATATAAAATGACATTATAATTAGAAGCGTTCGAGATTTTTGAAGCTTTTTTAGGGAAAATTTTTAATTTCGTTAAAGAATCGTTATTTGGATGTAAATTAGTTTTCAGAACGTTAAAAATTAGATTTGGTAAATAAAGCTTTCTGGGAGCTTTTAAGTTTCTGTGGAACTTTTGTACGAAAAGTTTAGTTTTGATATTTTTGTATTTTTCCCCAACTAATTTATGAACTTTCTACATCATTACATTTTTTTCGGTAAGAAGAAATTAATCGGGAAATCCGAATCAAATGTCGCGATCAAATACAATACTTCCGACAAATGTCTGACTCATTTTCTGCCGATCAATCTTTAGTGGAGTTGATTGTCTTGCAGTCAATTTACCACACAAAAATCAGTAAATATTTTTTCACTTATAATTTTTTAATTTTTCCATTTCTATGCAATTTTGCGATTTTTAAAAATGGTATAATTCGCCTCTACTATTAATTGGTACAAAAACGTCTAGGGCTACTGTTAAGATCTAAGATAAGTTAAGCATTAAGCTAATAAATAGTAGAAGAAAGAGTAGAAAAAATTTAATTAAAATCTGGAAAAGGTCGATAAAGTTCTTGAATCATACAAACTTCTAGAGAAAAGGTTGAGTAACAGCCAGAAAACTGATAAAATTCAAGGGAAACGTAAGAGAATTTAGAACAAAATGTAGGAAATTTGGAAAAATTCAGGGAAATGCGGAAAAATTCTAATATCTTCGGAAAAGTTAGATGAAATTGTTAAAAAATAAGAAAACGTTGAGCAAAATCTGGAGAATCCGCAGGATTTGGGATGATGATTCAACATGTATTTTTAAAATCCCATAAAAAATCGGATTGTAAAATCCAATAAAGGTAGATGAATTTTTTTGAAATTTTTTTCCAAAAAATTACAAATCCAATGATTCCAAAATATTTCTAAATAATTAACAAACCGATTTTGTTAAGAAATTTTCTTGAAAAAATCAACCATTTGTTTGGTAAAAATATCAATCCATTTTTTGGGATAAAAAATTAACGCAAACATGCGATTTTATAAAATTTTTCTGATCGCCTCCGGGAAAATCTGAATTTCTTTTAAATTTTCTTAGGAAACCGGAAAATTGGATTATGAAAAATTAGATTTATAGGTAGAGTGAGAAATCTGAAAAAAAAAACTTTTTCAAAAAATCGAAACACTTATTTTATTGCGGTCCGATACAAGAAGTATATGGCAAAAATGGTTAAATTTCAATGAAACGGTTATAATTTTCCGGAAAATTTAAATTTTCAAAATTTCGAAATGGATTCAAGTAGGGGATAACTTAGGTGATCTATCGCTATATTATGTTCAGAGACTTCCCTCACAACTTATATTTTTAAAATCTAGCCAAAGTTCGAATTGTATATCATGAGAATTCTTATGAAAAAATTTATTTTTATCAAAAAACCATCGAAAATGTTAATTTCCGGATAACTTTCTCATAAAAGTGGAAAATCTGAATATCAAAAATCAAATCTACGTGTACGGTGATGAAATCATGAAACAAACTTTTTTAAAATATTAGCACCCTGATTTTATAGGGGTCGATCGGGAATATTGTGGGAACGGTGACTTTTGATTGGAACATCTCCCGGAAAATTTTAAACTTAAAATTTTTGGAACGAAATCAAAGAGGAGATCACTTAGGTGATCTACCAATACCTCAAGTTTAGGGGCTTCCCTCACAACTTGTATTTTTAAAAATTTGCTAGAAATCGAATTGTAAAGCTAAGTACATATCTAGCAAATATTTGTTCAAATTTGGGTACGAAATATTTCAGTTCAGTTTGACTCATTTGTCGTTCATACGGCTGTAAATATACATATCTCTGTAAAAGTTGTTTGCGCCCAGCTATAGCAAGAGCGCAGCAATCATATATCCACCGCTTTCTGGAAAGTATAAGGGAGTCAAAAAATGAGAAAAGTCAGGTTAAAATGGATCAGACCCAAATTTTGCAAATGTAGAGAAAAATGAAGAGAAATTATATTGAAATTTTAATAAATCTAAAAATTTAGCAAGAGAATCAGAAAATGTTGGATCAAGCCAGTGAAAAAGAAAAATTTATAGGAAGCAGGCAAAGTCTATGAAATATAGGAACAGTTTAGCAGGAAAAAGCCAAATTGAGGAAAGGTGTAGAAAAATCATGTAGAAATAGGTAAATTCCGTGAAGAGTCAGAAACAAATAGAGATAAGTTGAGAAAAGTCAACTATATTTGATATGCATTTTCTTCGGATTTTCTCGATTTTTCCAGACTCCTTCCGGCCTTTACACGAATTTAACGCAATAATCGAATTAAAATATATGAGGTATAAAGGATATATGATTAAGAATTTAGGAAAATTAGACAGAGAAAAATAAAAAATAATAAATGATTCAAATATTTATTTTATTTTTAAATTCTAGTTTTCTAGATATTTTACATAAATTCCTTAAAATTAAATTTTTTCCATTTGGTATTTTAAATTCCATTTATTTTGTTGATGAAGATGTAGAGAATTTCTTAGGAATAAAATCCGGTTGGCAATCCTACATATGGCAGACCGTATCTCTGATAATATCCAGATACGAGTTGTTTATTTTATATCTATCTGTGATAATAGTTATTACATTTAATGAACATTGAAGCGAGAGTGTTTGAAATAAACATCATTGCTTCTCAGAACCGTTTGTCCAGGGATATTCTCAACTTAATATCAGTTTTATGGATATGGATTAGATATAATCTTTTCTACTATACATTTCCATCTCATCCACATTTTATAACATTTTATATGATCGCATGTTAATTATTATTACAATTTAACAGATATATCCGTAGATATATTATTTCTAGTACATGGGAGTCTTATTGAACCCAGATAATAATTCCCGTATCGTACATTCATAAATTTATTATTAAATTTCATCGTTAAATTTTTTCTATAATTAACATCAATGTACGATAATTTCATTATTCTCAATGGCGATCAAATTAATTGTAGATACTAAATGTATGTGGTTGAACTTTGGCCAAACAATATATATATCGAATTTAATTAAATAAATTGCATTTATACCATAAAATGAATGGATTGCCAATAATATAGAGCGAATGAGTGGGTTTTTAGCTGGATAAGTATCATAAGATATTCTCAGTACGTGGCGTATGTGGATATAAGGTTTTATACATATAGAAGATTAGTACAATAAACATTATTTCCGGTATATTGTTTGCATTTATTAATCTTCATCTTTCATATATGCGATTACGAGTACTTATATGAGATGATTTACAGTATACACTATATCATGGCCTTCACATATAAAATTATAGGGTGGCCGTTAAATTTTATATGATTAATCAATTGAATACCAGGAAATCCCAAATTTGATTTCAACTATTTTGAAATGATATATTGAATTACTTAAAATTGACTGTTAACCTATTAAAGAAGTTTTGATTGTTCAATTTTAAGATATCCCATCGTGTATCTAGCAGAATTATAATAGCTTCATTAAACCGTAAATATTCTTGACTTGTTGTTGGTGTAGCGTATATGTTACATGTCTCATCTTTCATTTTGAAACATATGAATTATGTATGCATGGAAAATGAATATGTAGAGTTTCTAGCTAGTGATGCGGACCAGAGATGAAAAGTCCTTTTTCTAGGTTAGATTAATTCTATACTTAAAATAGAAACGATGTAAATAATAATAATAAATATATCATAAAATATACGGTCTGTAGAATGAAAGGTTTCTGCTGATGATGTGGTAAATGGGTATTGTTTGAATAAATTAAAATTGAAGCCGTATCTTCTTGGAACCAGACCAATCTCCACCCCCCAATCCGATGTTCAGATAGAAATTTGTATATTATAATTTATATTAAATTTACACATTCACTTAACAGACAAACAATAAATAGTTTTGTGGGTGGATGTTGGGGTTTTGTTTTTAAAGGTCCATTCCCAGTGGCGGGTGGGAATATTTTCTTAGGCCGGAAAAAAATGTAAAAACGCAGAAAGTTGCTTTGACAGTTAGGTAAAAATAAAAAAATTAAATATTTCAGAAAAGTTGAAATTTATCTAGGAAATTATCAAAAATACGTAAATGCTCGCACCGCGAAATTTGAATATCGGACATCGCGACATTTCGGATTATCCGATAATTTTCTTCGGATCTAAAAAAATATAATGAAGTAGTAACTTTATAAATTAGTTGAGGAAAAATACAAAAATATCAGAACCTAACTTTTCTTATAAAAGCTCTGGCAAAAATTTAAAGCTACCTGAAAGCTTAATTTTCCGATCTTTATTTTTTACTTATTATAATCTATTTTCTATCCAGATAACGGCCCTTTTTTCAACTCTTTCCAAAATAAAGCTTTAAAAATTTCGAAAGCTCACAAAAAGCTCAAAATTAAGATGTTATTTTAAATACTTTGGAATGGAATTTTTATCCAACTTATTAAATTTAATGAAATATGAAATTCTCGTCGAAAACTCATCGAAACAATTAAAAGCTCAACGAAAGCTCCAAGTTGCGAAATTAATTTTTTAAGCCTTCAACGAAAGCCTTTAACGAAATACAAATTTTTTGAAAATATAGCTTGAAAAATATTGAAAGCTCTCTAAAAGCTTAATATTGAAATGTCATTTTATAAAATTTGAAATCTAATTTTGATTCAATTCATTAAATTTAGATAAAATATGAAATTTTAGCTATAAGTCTTTTCAGTTCATTGTAAGCTCAAAAAAAGCTTTAAGCACGGAACATGTTTATTTACGATTTAAAATCAATTTTCTATCCAGATATCTGCCCTTTCAAGAAATATCAAATTTTCCCCAAAAAATGCTCTAAAAATCTCGAAAGCTCATTGACAGCAACTAATATATTCCGGCAATGAAAATTGGTTACTATTTTGTTTACATTTCAGGTGTACTCTACACCTTATGCGCGTAACACTGCACGCCACTGGTCAATCCAGGACCTCATGTTGTTCTTTCCTAACCATCAAGTTTGAGCATTTTCTACATAATTTCAATTCTTGATGAACAAAATATATGCAAGAAATATGTATTGTATTATGGAATTTTTCTTTTATTTTTTGAATTTTTAATTAAAAATAAATTCAAAATGTTTGTAATTATTCAACAATAAATTAAAATATAAAAACATTAAATGATTTTAATTTTATTTAACCGAAAATTTGAACAACAACAACACCTGATATCCTTACTTGATCCTTGATCCATAAGAGACAGATATCTTTAAATTCTTTAATTAAAATTTGAACTACCCTATGTCGGATGTGACAACAAATGTGTTGTTATTTCAACAACAATTGTCGATTTAAAAATATTTATTTTTTCAGGCCCAATTCGTGCTTTGAATAGTAATTTTTTCCGCATATAACATAAGGTGGTACATCCATCCGTTTGTTTTTCTTATAATTCAATTCGAATATATCGCTTGAATAAAATTTGTTATAAAATGTATTAAAATTTGATCAGATTTACTACCATATTATTATTAGGAGTATCCTAAAGTTAGAACGATGTAAATAAATTGCTATCGATTTGTAATAAAAAGAGTTTTTAAAATTACGTTTTAAAATGTATAGAATTTTATTCAAAATTTAAAGCTTTCGCTGAGCTTACAAGTTTATACGGAGCTTTTGTCGTAATATTTTGGGTGTCGATGCAGTTTAATTATTTGAATGGAACGAAGGTTTCAAAACGAATTAAACTACTTCCCAAAGATCCAGCTCTATTTGAGCTTTTAAGCTTTAATGGAGTTTTTCTAGGAATATTTCGATTTGGATTCGAATTTATTTACTTGGATTTAAATTAGGTTTCAAAATGTATAAAATTTTATTCCAATCTTAAAGCTTTCGCTAAACTTATAAGTTTTTTGAGAGCTTTTGTCGTAACATTTTGAATTGAATGAAGATAATTCCGAATGGTAGGGGAGCTTAATTATAGTAGCATTTTATCAGAAAAAGACGTCGAGAAAAGGTCGCATAAAATCGAAAAAAATATATAAAAGTAATAGTGATGAAGTCGGGAAAAATCGGGAGCAAAGTCAGGTAAAAAGTCGGGATCAATACAGGAATAGCAATGAAAAAAAAATCATCGGACAAATTTGGAGATAGTTATAAGAACTATTTTGACCGTTTCTCGATTTTTCCTAACATTTCACAATAACTTTCGGGTATTCTTAATATATATCCTTATCCTGCGTATGCAGGAAAATTTATCATCTTCATTTCTATTCGATCAACGGAAGACGTGCTTCTTGTCATGCAGAAGGGAAAAAGGAAATGGGTACCTTTTTACATATTGAAAGACTCATTCATTTGTACTGATAGGAAAATAATATTTCCATATTTTTGTCATTTTATTGGTAGTACCCACGTGCTCGACACGTATATTTCCAAGGAAAAGTAACAGTTAAGGAAAAATTGCCTTTCCATATTTTCCGGAAGTAATCATTTATTAATGGAATTGAAATTTTCTTTCGTCAATTCTTCTCGGTTTCATTTTATATGAAATCAAAAATTCTCGATTTTTATCCTCAGATATCCTTAAATTGTTCTCAATCTGGATGATTTTAATGGAGAATGACATTTTACATGGATTTCGGGTGGTATACATTTTAATATTCTCATCCCATCCTGGAGTATGGTCTAATATCTGAATATAAATAATGAAAACCACCCCAAACAACCATATCCTACATCCGACATTTGACCTAAAGATTGGTCCGGTAATGTGTCAGCATAATTCATTCGTCCTAAATTACATGACCGAAATGCCATCACCATCCGCAAATAGTATGTAGAAAATAGATATTATTTGATTTGGTATCACAAGGAAGGATTATGTGCGAGTACACCAATTTGATGGTAATGGTTTTCACCAACCAAAAAGAAAAAAAACCAAATCACTTTGTCTCCTTAATATATTAATAATAAAGTAATATTTTATTTTAATGGTTGAATGGGTTGTTAAGGGATAGGATATGAGGGCTGTAATAAAGCAAATATGGGACCATTTCAAAAGATTTTTGATGAAAAGGGTTTTTCGTAATAAATTTTAATATTTCTCTTGACGGTATGGCTTCCTTAATATCCATTATATATGAAAAATATTATGATGATGAGCATACATTTTCCTTACTCCTGATAAGGGTAATACCTAGCTTCCAATTGAAATAACTTCCAAAAATAATTTTTAAAAATTAGGGGGTCATTTCAAAGTAGAATTAGTTCTTAATTTAACATATTATGTTAAGATAATGTTGGGGGGTTTTAGGGAAGTATTACATTACCCTATTCTGCCATTGAATTTAAAGGATTAAATAATCAGGGCATTAAATAATAATAAATGAAAGTTACTATTAAAAACAATATAAAACAATGGTTCAGGAAGGTTCCGAATAGAAAATCAAAATACTTAATAGAAAATGAGAAATTATTAGATATTTATTGGTTGAAAATAAATATAATCTCTAGACAATTCTCTGCTTAAATAGATGATTTATTGTCATCTATTAACATTCATCATCTACTACAGAGGATTTTAATTTCTTACATCAATTTTAAATAAGATGTTGAATTATGAATAGAAATGTAAATTGCACCCATTCTTAAGATTTTCTGTAAGGAAATTGAATAATTATATTTTCTCCTTCCGAACTGTTGATTAAAATAAAAAAAATATCGTCGTTCTACTATATTTGGAAGTTATACAGAGGGATGGTTTCAATGCCTAATTTACTGATGAAAATGTTTGAAATCTATATTAATCCTGACGATTTATTAAATGGAAATGCTTTCTGTATTAATCATTTTTTATCAAACCATTGCTAAAAAGACATCCTAATTATTTTTACTTGACTCTACTACCTCATCAGCATCACCGACCCTAATTTACCCAGCATATCGTGATAAATTTCGAATTTTTCTAATATAAGTTAGGTACGAATTTACCATCTATTTTCTAAATTTGAAAGGTAATTTTATAGGAATTAAATTGTGGATGTTTCAAGATTATTTCTACCAAATTTCAGAAATCTAGCTTAAGAAATAATGGAATTATGACTTTTAATAGTTATAGAAATATGTTAATATTTAACATCGTAAATTTGGCTCGGTCAATAATTTATACTCTTTTATATCTTGAGAATTTTATACTCAAAATTTTCTTAGAAAAGTATATGAAGGAATTATAAGACTCAACTTACGGATGCTTTAAGAATATATGTACCAAATTTCAGAAATCTAGCTTCAAAAATAATAGAGTTATGACCTAGTTTTAGAAATAGATGAATATTTTACTTAATAAATTTGGTAAGTCAATTAGCGTTCTCAATTTAAGATTTTTTAAGTCCAGATTTCCTTAGGGAAGTATATGAAATCCATATAAGGATTAAATTGTTTATCCTTCAAGAATGTCTGTACTAAGTTTCAGAAATTTAGCTTCAGAAATAATGGAGATATGCCTTATTTATAGAAATAAATGAATATTTTACTTATAAATTTGGTAAGTCAAATGGCTCTCTCAGTTTAAGATATTTTTTTTTAATTTTTTAAAATCACGTTCCTACAAAAGCTCAAAAAAAGCTCTTAATCATAATTTTATTTGTATTGAAAATTATTTTCTATCCAAGTAATTTAACTGCGACGACATTCAAAATGTGGGAAGCTCCGTATAAACTTAAAAGCTTAGCGAACGCTTTTAGTTTTGAACTCCATATTTAAAGCTTTGTTAGAGCTTATAAGGGTTTCGGAAAGCTTTTGTGACAATTTAAAATTTAATTTGAATTTAATGAATCAGATTAAAATTGGATTCGAAATAATATCAAACGAAAATTTAAATTTTAAGCTTTCAATGAGATTTTGATACTTTTTCAGTTTTTTTGGGAACGATGTGAAATTTTATTAAGAGATCGTTATTGGGGTAGAAAATAAATTAAAGGCACAAAATTAAGTTAAAAACTTGAAGCTCTCGTTGAGCTTAAAATGGTTTAAGATAGCTTATGGCGATAACATCAAATTTGACTTGAATTTAATAAATCTGATAAAAATGGAGTCCCAGATTATAATGAAATGATATTTTAATTTTAAGCTTTAAATAAGCTTTCCGGATTTTTGAAGCTTTTTGTTTAGGAAATTATGGAAATATCGTTAAACGACCGTTAGATAATAGATTTTGAAAGTTAGAAAATTTGTTTCGGAAAATTAATCTTTCTAAATATGTAATATCATAAGCGATTCCTCTTTTCCTACTCATTTTTTATTAAATTAATTCTTAAATTTACAACTTTTAATATAAGAAATTCGAATTAAAATTTAATTTCAATTCAGAAAATAAATTTATTTGCATGCTATATCCCATTAGTGGAATTTTATGCCAGACTGTTCCCATTTTATTGCCGACAATTTTACTACGGTGTTTTTCTAACTTCCACTAGTCACGCATCGGAGAAATTAGCTGAAATTGTGTAAAAAATTGAGATAGAGCAATATCTAGGCAAAATTTCTGGAAATTCTGCGATACAGATCTAACCGTTCTAGAATTTTTAATTTAAATGTCCCATATCTATATATGCTTTTTTAACATGGATATCCTGGATTCTCGAGCCTGGTTATATTAATTTAATTTTGTTTATTTTTTTATTTTTGTTTATTGGTCTGGCTTTCCAAATTTATCTCCCAATTTTGACTAGATTTTGAAATAGAAATTGATTTTTCTTGATGAAAGGAATATCAGGAATATTAGGAGACAGTCAGATAATCTCGGAAACTCCGATAAAATATTTTTTTTCCAATTTTCAAAAAATCCTTATTTTTCTAAAAATTTATTTTTGGATTTCCCCAAAATTTCCCTCTTTTTCTAACATTTTAAAATTTGCAGTTATTACTTTGAAGATTTTTTTCAATTTTTCTCTCGAAATTATTGAAATTTTGGTCAAAGATTTCGGAATTTATTGGATTTTTGAAAAAAATTTGAACTTTTTAAATTACTATGAAGCTTTATGACATTTATAAAATTGTCAGTTAATTTTTTTTTTTAATTTCGGATTTTTATCAAAATTTTCCCATTTTTCTTATTAAATTTGCATGAAATCGAGTATCCCAAAGTATCTTTTGGAGAAAATTGGTTAAAAATCTGCGATATCAGTAAAAGTTGTTAAAAGTCAAAAAAAAAATAAGATAAGAGCTAGAATAACTCGAAAACAAATTTGAGTAAGCCAGAGAAAAATTGTAAGATAAAGAAATATACCAAAAAATGTAGACAAAACTCGTAAGACTCAAAACAGGTCGGGAATTATAATTTGTTCTGGGAATTTTTTTTCCCGAAAATTATTTAGGGGGGCATCCTACTTGCTTTACAGAATTTCCTTCGAAACTATCAAAGTTGTTAGAAGTTTCTCGAACAATTTAGGTAGATTGAATCTTAACCAAATGATTATATTCTAAAATCTAAATAGAAG
>JANTOP010009473.1:0-15730 GCA_027564815.1 Symmerus nobilis
AACAAATTTTTTTAAAAAAAATTGCTAATACAAATTTTTTTAATAAAAATTGTAAATACAAATTTTTTTCAAAAAAAAATGTAAAGACAAATCTTTTTTAAAAAAATTAAAAAAAAAAATTTTTTTTTTAAATTGAAAAAAAAAACATTTTTTTGTGGAACTGGGAATTAAAGCTACTACACAAATTTTTATCAAAATCGAATGGCGGATTTGGGGGTCAGGGCTTATTGGGTTAAGGTTATAACATTCTGCACATCTCATGCAGATATTGACCGCACGCTACTGGATAAATTTATCATTTAATTGAATTCGCAAGGAATTCGATTTTGAAGAATTTCCCTGACCGTCTGCCAGGAAAATTTCAATTTCCGTAAAATTTTCTCAAGGATTCAATAATTCTGATCATGAGAATTTAAACCTAAGGGGACAGTGAGAAAAATTTGGAATACACTTTTTCAAAATATTAACCCTATGATTTTATAGGGGTTGATATAAAAAATAATTGGATTTAAGAAGTAGATAATTTGGGTGAACTACCTATACCTTGAGGTTGCAAGAATTGCAAGAAATCCAATAAAATCAACAGATTTTTGTTTAAAATTTTCTAAAATTTTTTAAGAATAAAGAAATTCCAAAAATTTTTTCTTTAAAAAAAATTTCGCGAATTTTTTTTTTTTGCAAAATAATATCAACCTTAACCGTGGATTTTTTAGAATTTTCCTAAATTTCCGGTAGATTCTATTGTGGAATTGGAAAATCTGATAATTCTAAATTAAATCCAAGGGCACACTTAGGAAGTTCCAAAATAAACTTTTTTAAATAATTAACATCCTGATTTTATAGGCGAAAACAAATAACCGTAAAATTGTTGTTAAAAAATCAGGAAAAATCGGAAAAAAATCAAGAAATTGGCGAAAGAAATAGCGAATAGTCAGAAAAGGAGAATAAAATTGTGTTAAGATTTAACATGTTCCTGGGCAGAATTTTTAAACCCTCGAAAATATTCATTTATTTTTTTCAAATGAATACATTTTTTTTGAAATGGTACGATAGAAATAAAAAGCTCTTATTAGGATGTTAATTTAAACTATTTAAATTATTCTTATTTTATTTTCCAAAGGAATTTCTTCATATTTTCATTATTTCATCTATTCAAATTCAATTAGCATAACAAATGTTAAGAAAGTAAAGAAGTAATTTTTCCCAAACATCCGCTATTTTTCTCGACATATTTTCTAGGAAAACAATTTAAATTCATTACATATGAGAAAAATTACAAAAGAAGGATGCAAAGGAAATTTTCCTAACCGTAAATTCATTGCATTTGAGAGTTTATACGTTCGTCTATACGTATTCATACAATTTTCCCTTTTCCATATAATTGTTTGTGTAAGTTTTTCCTACCGATTCAAAATCTTTTGCCATGAAAAATTTTCCGAAGAAAGGAAAAACAACAATGAAGCAAACTTTTGTTAGATATTTCCTACCCATATTAAAAGCTCATTATATGGTTTCATATGATGTATATACGGTAAATAATTGGTACCGGAAACCGGATTAATCAATAAATATTAAGAAATTTGAAAAACCAAATAGTGCCATACAATTCAAATCTGTTGTTCGGTTAAATAATTTTAATAAAAAGAGGGTATATTTTGATCGTTCCCGATCCTGTTCGTTATATTGAAGATTTTCCCCTTAACTATCATCTTGAATTCTTTTATAGATAGTTACCTATTCAAACCACCTCACATGAATATATAAATGGGACGACAAAATGGGGTGGTTTTTGCAAGTGGTTGGATTTAATGTTTACTAATAAATAGAATAGCAAATGTGGAATATAAAATGTACTTGTAAAATGTCGTCAAGAATTTATTATTATAAATTCACATATCAAATAAAGAAAATGTACGGTATGGTATCCGGGTGGCCCATAATGGAAAATATTCCGCCAAACAAATATATCGAAAGCAATGAAATTATTTTACTATCTAATATGAAAAGCTCGGCTCTCATCACGGGGCTCACCCAGTTTTAATTTATAAATATATTTCAAGATTAACTTATGCACTTTCAGAAATATTGTTTGTAGAGAAACTTAAGGTTTAAATAAATATAAATATTATTTACGTGGCTGCAGAGAAATTTCATTATATAATTAACTGAAAGTTTTTGACTTTTTAATTAATGAGAAAGCTTTTTCTTTATTTTTTTTCTTGTTTCCACTAACTACTTCTTCGTACACCTAGTGAAAAATAAATATGATGAATGATGAAAATAGAATAAAATAAAAAAAGTCGAATGGGAGGAAAATTCAAGGATTCAGTGTCCCGAATGGTACAACAAAGACTTTTTATTTTCAATGCTCTGTACTCGTAGTTTTTGTGTATTTGAAAATGTTTATTTTGGTAGGAGCTTTTTATGTAGTTGAGAGCCGGATTGAATGCTTGACAAAATTTGCAAGTGCCATTATTTAGATGCAAAATAGGATATTTTCTTTTTAATTAGAGTTTTTCTTTTTTCTATGAGATTATTATTAACTCCAATGATATCCATTGACATAAATAACATGCAACTCTATATAAAGAAAATTGTTTAAAATTACACTGTATACTAGGTAAAATTACACCATAATATGTACCACAAAATAGTACATCATTGAGAAGGAACGTAAAGACATTGCATACATACGAGAGCTGCAATAAGAGATTACAATGGAGCTTTAATTATATTTATTAACTGAATTTTTAAATAAATTAATATTCATATTTGTGTATATTTAATCTATATTAATTAATTATATAAATAAATATTAAAAGAAAATGGGGAAACGTGTTTTTCTTGAAATAATTATCTTAATTCATTTCATAAGAATTATATGACCAGTCCTCCTACTTTGAAAATTCCATGAAAATCAGTAAATTTAGTCAACTTGAAAATCGGAATATTGTATGAAAATTGGATAATTTCCTTGATTATTTTATTTCAATACCTCGAAACTTTCTGTCATTTAAGGCCAAAATCTCAAATTTAAAAACCGCCAAATTTAAGATAGGGGTTTTTTCTCATATATGATGCATTGAAAATTGTGATAATTTTGGTGATGAGCTATTATGTCTAAATAAAATTTTGAAAGGAAATTGCCAATATCTAAATTGCAAATATCTTAATGGCATATTTATAAGACCTCTTTAAAAAAGATTTAAATTCTTTCCGAAATTAATAATCAAAAACATCTTCGAAATACTAAGAACATATCTCCGGAATATACTTTTATACAATAATATTTAACAAAGATTATCTTTCTTATTTATAAATCTTCTTTAGATGAGTCCAAATACAGTTCAGTTAAAACATCGCCTTAATATATCTTAATTTCTTAATTCAAGAATTTAATTTAAAAAATTCGAGAAATTCAACTTAAGAAATTCTATAAAATTTATATCAGTAGTAAAATTTTGATTAAAAATGAAATCGTGGAAAGTAAGTCTCCACCAGGATCGCTTTCCCTTTTGGCAAACAAATTTATGGATGGAAAAAATTACGTTTATTTATCGCCTTTGCACAGTTGCAAAGCTTTGCAAGTTCAATTAAAGTCCCGTTTAGTGGGAAAAAATGAGTGGAAAGTCACTTTTCACGATTACACTAATTCACTTTTCAATCAAAATTCCACTTCAAATATTCAGAATTTTTGTAATATAAAGAATAAAAATATCCCAAAATTGATAGAAAATCTTTGGTATCTATTTTATGTATCGTATTCAAACTTGGATATACAGATACCTACACAGATGAACTTACCAATTTCTAATAATTATCTACAATTAATGGATATTACCCATCAATTATTGCTATTTTTAAAGAAACAAGTATCCACAAGTGACCGTCAAAATTTATTACATAGAAACAAATTATAAATTACAAATAACCTTAAATCTATCTTAAATCGAAATTAATTATCTTAATTTATATTTCAATAATTTATTATAAATTTTTCTTAAGAAGATATACCATTAAATATAATTTGATAATAAAAACGAATCCTTCGAATAGAATAGAGAAAAGAATTATTTACTAAAACATTAAATATATTTTCTTAAATTAAATCTTTAAAAAAAAAGGTTAAATTAAATTGGAATTTTTTGAATCAACGACTAATGAAACTCATGAAATTTTAAAAGAATTTATTAACTTTCAATTTCTAGTAAATTAATCAGTAATATTTTGATTAAAATATTAATACTTAGAATGAAAATACAATTTTAATAGTTTAATTTGAATTATTTAATTTAATTGTAAATACACCTAATTCTGTTTTTGCACGAACTTTTTTTATACGAATTTGATATAACACGAATCCAAAAAAAATTTTTGTTCTCTTTTTACACGAATTATTTTGATTTAACACGAATTTTCCAATCCAATTTCTAACAATTTTTTTCTAAATTCTAAGAAAAAAAATTTTATTTGTCGCGTAGTAACTCATTTCTATTTTCTATATGTGTTACACGCACCGCGCACGAATAGATTACATATCATAGGCCAGATTTATCACATTGTGGGTTTGATAAATCTGCTTGATTGGTTTAGTAATTATGTGTGAAATGATCAAGTGTATTATTGAACACACACTTTCACACTCCAGAGGAGACTCGTCCTCATTTTGCTCAAGAGATCACAATTATATAGAAATTGCATTAATAGAGGAAGAAGACGATCTTCACAACATTTCTAGTGATAGCAGTGATATTGCAGTTATTCGCAAACATTTGCGCCCTTTATTGTCTAAAAATGAAAATGATTAAAAAAAATGTATGTGTAAAACGGATATTATTTTGTTTATAAAATCATTTTTTTCATTTTTATTACAAATTATTTATGTATATTTTGAAATAAAATAAAGAAATGAAATAATAAATAGAATATTTTCATATGGTTTTTAAAATAATTTACACTGGTTTTTTTAGATCCGGAACCAATCTTATTTTTTTCCATACATACAATGTCTTTTTTTACACGAATTTTGTGTACACGAAATCTTCAGGAACCAATCTATCGTGCAAAAACAGAGTGAGGTGTAGATGGATATTTTATCTAATTTTCTTCGGTACTGTATTTGAATTTTGGATACGGAAATCAGAACATTTTATGAAAACCAAATTTATATATGGCCTAAGTTGTCCTAAGTTACCGGAAGGATGATTATGAGGCTTTTATTACTTCTTATACATCTAAAAATTGGTACTAAATGAGTACTAATTTCGAGCTGTAAGAGGTAATAAAGCTTCATGGCTGTACTCTGTGCGAGCTTTTCTCATCTTAAGTCTAATAAATAAAATGTCTAAATCAAATATGAAATTAAAATTATTAAAATATGCGAAATATATAAGAAATTTCTTTGCTTTAATTATAAAAATTATATAGACTTCCATTATTGTTACAGCGTGCGGTGTCCATCCTTACTTGGTATAGATAATCTAAACGAACATTTTTTTGTTGAAAATTCACCTCTCGCCTTTGTCAATGCTCGGAGTTCTTTCGGGAAAACTCCTATCTGCTCGTAATTTTTTTTAGATATCAACTAATTGAAGGGACTAACTTTTATAGATGATTTTCGGAAACTGAAATGCGAGCAAATTGTAAAATTAAATCCACTATCTTAAAGAATAGTTTTGAAATTTCAAGTTTTAGGAATTTTCCTGATAATTTAGGCACAATCTGTATACAAAATTTCATAAATTTGCATCCTTCGAGAATATCTGTATGAGACTTTAGATATACCCTCTAAGACATATCAGGCGTACTTTTACTGCTGCTAGGTATACTTTTACAAAAAAAAAAATTCCTAAAAAAGGACGATAGTTTGCAAGAAATCTACATGTTTGTAAATATTTTCGGCAGTTACGGATATAATTTTTGATTAGTAATTTAATCCCTTCTGATTTAGTTTCGGAAATAAATCGACATTCTTTAAATCCTTCTAAAGCCAAATAATATCCGATTACTATAATATTTATTCAGGATAAAAAAAAACATATTTTCAACCTGATTTTCTTGTTTTCCAGATGGATAAACTACATTTTCCCCAGCATACATAATTTTTATAATCATACATTCTGTTAGAATTCATCCTCCCTTATTGTCTCTAAATTACTAGAATCCACTGAACCGACAATAAATACACGTTCGCGAGAAAATATGTTCTAGATTTTCCTAATGTTTTCCGATATAATGGAATTCGAAAAAAAAGGAAAACGCATTCGATTTTCAATTTCACTATCCCCAACCAATAACTAAAGGAAAAAAAAAATCATGTAAATATAGGGCATATTGAGAATCCATTGTCCCGGATGTATGATTTTTAAATCGAATTTTCAAAGTTTAGTATTGCTGGAAAATTATCCTAATACTCGGTATAGATTTCTAATACTGTCTAGTAATTATTTTAGAAGCTGCGGTTAGTCGACAACTCAGTTACAGTTACTTTCTGATCAAACAATTTCTATAAAAACCCTATCCTACGAGTAGATATATTTAAATAACCATAAACTCTCAAATCAATAGTCCTCTAGAGCTATAAGCTCTACAACTATTGTTTTGATGGTTAGTTTTTGTTGTTGTTTAAGTTCTCGATATGAAAACTCCGGAATATGTACACAATTATTGTGCTTAAAACATTAACAATGTTTTTTCCTATCGCGAGCGCTCACTCCTTCAACCATAAATAGTCTCGTTCGATTTTATATGATGAATATTATCACCCTTCTTTTAATTATTAATGCTTATAATGGAGAAAAATATCCCAACTATGTATAAGACATCTAATGAGGCTAAATTATCTTCATAGAATAGTTCCCAAATAAATAATGAAAACGTTAATTTCTCAAAATTTTGGAGAAATTAACCCACTCAGTTATTAATTTGTGAATTTTCTAGAAAAATGTTAATAGTTTCCTGTCAAACTTTAAGGTGGGTAATAAGGGACATAAAATACCTAGAAATAAAAATAGAACCAGCCTAACATGTAATCAACCTCCGGTAGATAACCTCCCATAAACCGTACGTTATATTGATAATAATAGGAAAATTACATTGAATTCAGAAGCGGATCTTAAAATTACGACTTGGAATAATTCCTTTAAATATCATTCCCAATTTAGTCGATTAGAATATCTAGAATATGCATGGGTTCCATTCCCTAAGATATGGGTCTGGTAGTTCGGGATATCATACAATATGTATGTGGTATCCTAAGCATTATTGTTACAGAATATATTTTTTTTATTAAACATTCTCCCGGTTTAAACTGGGCGGTTTTGTAATACACTTTAAAAACATATAAACATAGATTTTTATGTCCTATATCCTTTATTTTGTATGTATCCTCTCACCTCAAATATCCCATTTTTCCAATCTGGCAAATATAAACATACCAACATTATGGGTTTTTCTCCCATCGTTATGTGGGGGACGGGAAACCTATCGTGCATTTTATCCAACTAAAGTGAATTGGTATACTGCAGGTCCCAAAAACACATGATGCACATTTTAGTTATAAATATCTTAATTTTGTGAGAAAAAGTAATAACCAGAAGTATTTTATTGGATGGATTGGGGATTCGGGATAGTTTAGGCATTCTTAAGATCAAACCTTTATTATCTTATAAAATCAAAGAGATGAATTAACAGTAGAAAACAATGAATTATACCCATTCTCTTAAAAAATCGTCTTATAAAATAAATAAATATAGACACTAATAAAGTTATTCAAGTTTTGAATTCAGTAAAAAAAAAGTAAAAAAAAAGTCGGATAAAGTTTATCCGATATTTTTTTTTTTCTGGAAATAAAACATATAAATCACTATTTTATTTGTTCTGCAGATTTTCTCGGACACAAATGAATTATATCGATATTATTCTCAAGTCTCATTCGATTATCTTTTAAGAATACGGATATAATAAAGTAGGCCTGAAAATGGTAGCAAGCAATAGTAATAATAATCCCCTGCAGAAATATACTTCCATTCACTATCGAGCATTTCTTATATTCAAAATTTTTATTTTTCTTCGTTTTAAATATGCAAAAGGATACGTCTACCGTCTACTGTGTAAGTCGTTCCTGTTACCGGTAAGTATTTTATTACATCTTGTTTGGGGGGGGTTTGAAAAAAAAAACATGGTAAGTATATTCTTCTACTTTTATATGACACAATATTAAATGTACTTATGGTAACCGATTCGGAAGATGGAATATGTGGGATTGTGTCAAGGAAAAAAAAAGAATTGGGAGACAAACTTTATATGTTAGAATTCGAGAAAGGAATCGGTATAACCGGTGTATCTACAATATTTATAGATATTTTTTTTATGTAGTCATATCATCGCTTAAAATTCAAACATTTTTCGCCTACAACATATAAAAAAATAAAAAACTTTTAGTGGAGAAGAAAAAAACCCAATAATATATTCAGACTATAGGCCCATTTTATAAACTTTCCGGTACGACAACGAGTAGAGGAAAAAAAAGGATAGTTGAAGCTGGAAAATTTTTTGGCACATTTCCAACTTGAATGTTTAGAGGGAACAACTCGTTTTTTTTTGTGTCGGGAGGGAATGGAATATCTGTCAGAGACGAATATCAAGGAAAAAGGGTTAGTTTTTCTGTCCTTTCATACATTCTTATACTATACCCGATCGGGACATTTTCAACCCAACCTGCTTGACAAACGTTAGATAATTCTATACTCAAGAGACGTTTACTATTTTTTTGGGAAAAGATATTATAAAGTTTAGCCCAGAACTCCGGTTATAAGGAAGAAAATTTGTTGTTATCACAGTTGAAAGGGGATGGTGTCATAGTTTTTTTCTCTCTCTCATAATGATTCCCAACAAAATTCCGTTTCGAGGTATATCAGACAAGTTTTATTAAAGTTTTTCCATTTTCCAATTTTTTTTTTCATTCGTTCTAATATTTTGTAGGCACTTTTAACAATTTCCTATACTGGTGGGAAAACTTTTATAATAAAAGGTAGATTTTTTTGGGTTCATATTAAATTTAAATTGCGAGAACAATAAAAAAGCAATAAAAAATCCATAAACACATCAGTTTTATATCGATATTTAATTTTCGTAAATTCTGGATTCATTTCCTTGACCGCTAATGTTTTAATATATTTTGTTTTTTCAATTTAGAAAAAAAAATTAGTGAATTTCGGAATTTTTTGTAAGATAACAGGAACAGTCGAGGAACAGTGGCGTGCGGTCAACATCTCCATAAGGTGTGAAGAATTGTATGGCCCCTAACCAAATGTTACATCCTTTATCCCGGAAATTGCATAGCATTCTTTAGAAAAATATTAAAGATAAGCGATTGGCAACTCGTGTAGTAGATCTTCTAAAGATTAGATAGAATTATATGAAATGACATTTAATGTTAAGCTTTCTAAAAGCGTCCAAACCTTTTTAAGCTTAATTTTGGGACATTTTGAAATTTCGTAAAAGTACCGTTATCTGCATAGAAAATAGATTTTAAAAAGAAAAAAATTTAGTTCGAAACTTGAGCTTACAATGGTTTGATAAAGCTTTTGGCAAAAGTTTCGTATTTTATCTAAATTTAGTAAATTTTGTATAACTTTTCCTGATTATACTGAAGAACTATGTTTCACAAGTTTTCTGGGAAATCGGAACTGGAAAATTTTCTGGGAAATTTTGGAAGATTTTCCTGGATTTTTCTCAGAATTTCTTCTGACTAATTCTCCACTTTATTTGTCATTTCACCGACTATTTCAACACGTTTATTACTTTATTCTGTTACCATGTTTTGGGCTTTTTTACATCCAAAATTCGGGAGAATGTAGAGAACAAGTCGGGGAGAAATTGTAAAAATTCCGAAAAGTTGAAACGAAATCGGGCAAAGTATAGAATAGCCGGGAAAAAGTCGTTAAAATATAATAAATTAATTTGATGCAAAAACTATATCAAAATGAATTAATTGTAATCTTGAATGTAAAGCTTTATTCGATTTATAAATTTCCCACAGAGCTTTTTCCCGAAAATTTGACATTTCATTTGATTTTAATTAATTTAATGAAAAATTAGTTCAGGAATGAAAAAAAGGCCATTTTAATTAAAAGCTCCCTAATGCACTTTGAAATTTTGTAGAGCTTTTATCAGAAAATTTGAGATTTCGTTAACATCAAATTATTGAAATAGGAAATCGATTTCAAAACGTATTCATTTAAATCTGAAATGTAAAGCTTTCTTGGAGATTTTGATTTACCACCGAGCTTTATAACGAAAGTTTCTAAACTCATTGAAATTTATTTATCAGGAGATAAATTAGATTTGATAATGACTAAAATAATATTTTAATTAAAAGCTTTGGATAAGCTTTTGGAAGTTTCTTAATACTCTTTGCAGACAATTTTAAATTTCAATAACATTAAATTTATTGCCATAGGAAATTGATTTTAAAACGTATAACTTTAAACCCGAAATTTAAAGCTATCTTAGCGTTTTTGATTGCATCACAAAGTTTTTAAACGAAAATATCGGAATCCATTTAAATTAAATTTTTTGAATAAAAATTAAATTCCATTCCGACTTAATTAATATTTTAAGACAATTTTATAATGAATGAGCTTTTGTAACTCTTTTCAGAAAGTTTTAAATTTCATAGACGTTAAATTTTTAGGATTGAAAACAACATAACTTAATAACTGAAATTTAAAGCTTAGTGCCCAAAAAATTTGTAATTTTCATGGTGAGTCCTTTTCTATGACCATTACTTTCATATACAATATTTTTTAATATTTTTGATTGGCTGTCCTCTCTTTTATGTTAAAAATCATAAAAATCAACACGTGGGTCATTTAGAAATCCTGTCTGTCTGTCAATGTCTGACCCGCGGGCCATGGGTTCGCCTTCACTGTGCTTGGTGCTAAGTGTGATGCCCTTTGAAATGAAATATATGGCAGAGAAAATGGAACGGATAATTCCGAAAGGGATAATATTAAAAATCATAAATTATAATTATTTTAATGGAAATCAATTTATTAATAAATAAATAAAATTAAATATGGAAATTATCTCCTTTTCGTTACTGTATCCCACATCCTCCCAGTAATTTTATGCTCAATGAATAAATAAATTACTAATTGTGTTGGAAATGAATATTATCCCAACAATCAAATGAAAGCAAATTTGAAATATAAATATTTATTTTCAAAACATATTTTACAAATAAAACAAAAACAAATTTTTCCAACAATTTAAATAAATAATAATTAATACAATTATTATGTTAAAATTTAATTTCTTTTCCATTCAATGTTTACCGAACTTATAAATAATTATGGGTGGGTGGACATAGATTTCAATACAGGGAAAATGAATTTTCCAAAACGGTGAAATTTGTTGTTCGGGTTGGGAAAATTTAATCAGATGAATGTATGATATTTAAATAAAAAAATAAAATTTCATCAATACAAATTGATAGTAATTATGAAGAATTAAAATTATTTAATTCGGATTTAAATGAATAAACAAATTGAATAAATGAATAAAAAGTCAATTAAAAAAAATGTTCTTTTATATTAAATTAATATTTATAAAATTTCGTCGGGTAATTATCATTATTGAAATGTTCGTAGATTTGAAAAGTATTTCATTTAAAAGTAATGGGAAATTTTGTAATTATGGTAATTGATGTTTAAACATACCTCCTAACATTCATCTCTAGATTTACATAAAAATTGTTGAATAAAGAATTTCGAATAGCAAATAAAAATGTAATTGAAAAGCTTTAAAATTCGCCCATATTTTTACATCTCGACATCCTCTTACCTAAACGTACGCTTATTTGAATTATAATTAATTAAAAATTTCTTGTAGTTAATATTTTTTATGCAATCTGGAGGCTCAATTCTTTGCTCGGATTTTCCTGATTTAAATCCGTTGGATTGACATGCTACGGTACATTAGAACAAAAAATTAAAGGCAATGTATGCCGAAGGTTTGAAGGGAGTATATATTGTAGGCTATGATTGCAGTTAAAGGTGTACCAATTGTACTATAACTTTTTAAGTTAATAATTATAAGAAATCAATTTTAAAATTATTAATTATATCAATCTTAATATCTAACTAAACTATAATTTATTAACATATTTATTTAATATATTCTTTGTTTCATTAGATTTATTTAATTAATTTAAATTGATTATAAATATTATGAATATAGTAAATACATTTTATTTTAATAAATATTAAACATCCTTCGATTCTAGTTTTATTTTGTCCTTTAGTTGTTCCTTTTTTAATTCGTTGCTTTCAAAAAATCCCGTTTTCTATTCTGTTGAAATAATTGTTTCTCGTTGATAAGATGTAGTCAAATCTCCTAAGATGTACCTGAGAACTACAAAATTAAAAATTAAATTATTTCTATACATTTTTCTTAAAAATTCATCAAAATAGTATACAAAAATAAAAATTGTCTAATAAAAATATCCAGAAAATAAAGAATTTCCCGGCAATTCCAAAATAATAAATATGTTGCCTACAAGAATTCGGGTAAAAGTATTAGGCCACCGAAATATATTCTACGTAAATTCGAACAATAAAAAATGGGAAATAGCGAGTTGGAAAATTCGGGACTTTATGAAAATATATAAAAAAAATTAATATAATGAAAATCTACCAATTCCTCCTCCATTTCCTTGTTTACTTTTCCTCATTCATTTATGCAATTCATAAAATAATCGGATGCACACTTTTCAATGAAAGCTTTTAAGACAACCTAAAAATTGAAAGTAAATTTATTTCCGTCGCCAAACCAAGATTTCGTTGGTTTGAAGTAAATTCATTTTCCCACCTAAATAGCATAAAATCTGTTATATTACTTCGGGATACATAATGCATAGGGAAACTTACAATTTTCCATTTTCATTTATTTCGCAAGAAAAATAGATTTAAAAAAAAATGAAAAATATAAATTTTTTTAAGCGTGTGCATATACACATTTAATTAAAATCATGAATATTATAGAATGCGATTGTTATTTGTTACACCCGAGTCATGATTTCTGGGGATACCCATCATCCGTATAAACATTTGATTCCGAATTTTCACAAATCGGGGATTTGGTATATAAATACGGATAGGAGTGAATGCGAAATTTTCCATAATTTCACTTAAGTATTAGTTTTGCTAATAGAATTTTTCATTTTCCATTGTATTGCAGAAGCGAATAATATTAAACTTTATAAACGAAATTTTCCGTTGTATGCACTTCATTTTATTAAAAAAATATTTTAATGATATTTTCCATAAATAAATAATTTTCAAATTTTCACAATTGGAATATCTGTCAGAATTGAATATTGCATTTATTAGAAATAACGATGTAGTTAGTTGTTGGTACCCATAATTTGACCCATTGTGATCGGCCCTGATTTAAATGAAAATACTTTAAATAGGATTTTCCGATCAAAAATGATTTTACTGCACCTTTGTCTTTCATATTTGAATATATGCAATGAGGATATACATTTTTTCTATTAGAAAGGACATTAGGTAAAAATCTACCAAGTATAAAAAAATTTGTTGTATTAAATTTTTGATGAGATTGCATAATATTTTCCCTATTTTCCCATGGTTTTTTTCGTCGCTTCATCCCAAACGTATTTTTGATGAGGACATGGAATAAATTTGGTATCTTAAAAGGAACTTCCAAGTTTAACTTAGAGAAAATCTGCGCTACTAATGATGGATTTTCATATTTATTACTTCTTCATACCAAAACTTATCCATGAATTTCCTACCAATTTTAGAAGCGACCGAATAAATTGAATAGTGGAAAGAAAAGCGCTAAATTTTCCCCATATTTTTTTTTTCATTTTCGTCATAATGTAAAATTTTATGCAATTTATTCTCTCAAGCGTGTAATGAATATTTATTACGTATTGGGATGGTCGAGGAAAATAAATGAAACATTTTCCCATCGACCCTTCCGAATCCCAGGTAAAAATATGAATGTAAATAAATAGGCACTAATTAGGCAATTAATGTGGATGGTTTGTTGTCCTGGAGAAAAAGAAAATTATGCAAATTTTCTATTAATCCTTTACGAATTTCCTTCTGTCCAAAAATGTTATATAATTAAATAGTTTCAATAGATATTTTCGGAAAATTGAACGGAAAATTACCACCTCGATGAATAGGGGATACAAGGTTCAGATTATTTATTCATACTCTGGTAAAATAAAAACATCCCACTTGACACCCATATCCATCTGGATATATCCGATCGGAAAACAAACCTACCATCCGTGATGAGCAATTTTTTAAACACCAAAATAACGAATTATACCTTCAAGGGAATGGAAATTGAGAAAATGGGTTACACCCATACGTTGGTGGAAATTTTTTTCCGCTAATCTTTTGCTTCAAAAATGAAAATAGAATTTGGTCCAATAAGCAAGAAAAATGAGTACATAAGGGAAATTTGTACCGTGGAAATAAGACGGACCAAGAAGCAATTGCTCATATTGCTTTTATACAAAATAGAATTCATCTAGTAAATGGAACAGTAAAACCGAGATTCATGTTCTATTTTCATTTAGGATAATTGATAGGTTTTCTGAAAAAAAAATTATAAATTTACCCTAAACATCTCAATTTCGTATTCATACAATGTAATTTCGACAATTATTCTGAAGGAAAATTTTAAACGAGGATAATTTAATTAGGTCTGACTTTACCTACTTCGAGCGATATTCGATTTGATCGACTTCAATTCGATTTTTTTTTTAATTCTGATTTATCGAATACGAAAATCCCTGAAAACCTGTAAAATTTTATTCCCATTAAATCCCGTACTTAAATATATTCCCAGAGATTGCATATTATTTTAGTGTTAATCTGAACATAAATACGGATAAGGAATTTTATATTTTTCTTCTTCTGTTTACTCGGCATTACTTAAGAAAATTGTATTTCCAGCCGTAATGTAATTTTGTTGGATTTTGAAGGACAATCGTATATGCATTCCCTATTTCCTTTCTCCGGAAATTCAAATTATCTTATGTTTCGGCTATATTTTTTTATTCCTTTAGAAAATCTAATTTCCATGATTAAATAAATGGAATTTTCTTTAAGGATTTTTTAAAGGAAAGATATATTTTCTAGACGAAATTATTTATTAAGAAATGTTATTTGATTTATATTCAATATTCTCTTTACAGAAAGGTTTAATATTAGAACAATTATTTGAAAGGATTCACATCCTTTTCTTAATTTTATTTACTATACCCGACCATCTTACAACCCTTGTTGTAGGATGTAGTTAAATTAGACCAAATTTAGTCATCAAATTGATCATTTTCCAGACATAATATTTCACTTAACTCATAATAGTTAAGGTGATGTAAAATCGATAAGGATAAGGAAATAAGATACCGATTTTTATACTGCCAATCAAATGTTTTACTTGGCAACCTTATTTTTCATCAAACAATTGTTAATCGAATCAACAACAAATTGATAAGTTTATTTTTATTTTCTTCATTTTTTTTATCCAATCGTCAACAAATTTTCCTTCTATACATTATACGTAATCTTATTAAAATTGATAGTCAATTTTGTCTGGATATTTCAAGGATCCGTTTGCCAGATATGAGGGCAAGAAATCAAATGTTCCGAATCTCACCCCCCCCCCCCCCCCCCCCCCC
>JANTOP010009484.1:0-12418 GCA_027564815.1 Symmerus nobilis
TTAAAAAATTTTTTTGAAAATTCAAAAATTTTTTGAAAATTGGAAATTGAAAAATTTTTTGGAAATAACAAAATTTTTAGAAAATTGAAAAATTCGGAAATCGAAATTGAAAATCGGAATGATTTTTAAAAATTTGAAGATTTTTCAGAATTGAAATTTTATAGAAAAATGAAAATTGGAAGACGTGAAAATTGGAAAAATTTTCGAAAATTGGAATATCTTTTGAAATATTTCATGAAATTTGGGAAATTCGATGAAAATGTTAATAATTTTGCAAAAAATTTAATTTATTAAAAATTTGCAATTTTAATAAAAATTTTAGAACTGATTTAGCCTATTTATTTAGTTAGTTTAGGGAAGAATTAGAATTAAGGATTAATTTGAGGAAATGGGTATACTCATTTCTACTGTTCTTTGGCTCATTAACCTGCCTGAAAAGTACGAAAGTCCCTTACGAGACTTAATGTCAAGGGGGATTAATCAATGTGGCAAAGAATTCTAAATTTGAGATCAAGTTCTAGAAGGAGTGGTTAATACTGAATTATTACACCTCTATGGCAACCTTTAAGAATAACGACTCAAATGATGGTCTCATTAGAAATGCTTTGAAATCCCAAAGATATTCTGCCTGGTCAAGGTCCAGTTAAACTTATATGAAATAACGAGAAATGCTCTTCCAAAAATCATCATTTAATTTCCCACATACAGGGTGTTGTTTCTAAAAAATAGGTTCTAAAATATACCTCCTTTCCTATTCCTTAAATCCTTCTGGGTATCCTTGACGAATTATAGATGAATAATAATTCAATATTCAATATTCATGAAATAATTTGAATTTTTTGCAAAAATCAAATTTGCTTGTGAGTTTCACTAAATGAAAACGGTTCTTCCAAACCGTTCGGCAGATATATAGATTTTCCAAATATTTTCTTCAGCACGGAGAAAATATATTATCGAAGAATTATTCCCAAATGAATAATGAAGAAATTTGTTGTTTCTCAAAATTAAAAAAAAAATTTTGGTGGCGCAAAATAATTAAATTCCCATTTATCAAAAAAATGTTTTTATTTTCCTAGACAATTTCAAATTTCAGAATTTGAGTTAAATTCCATTTAGGGGATGATTTATTCGATCTAATGACATTAAAATTTAGAGGTATTATCTAACAAGTTATATTTTTAAAATAACATCAAAAATTTATTTTCAGGAAATCCTGAGATTTCTAGAGATTTTACCGAATAAATTCGGTTTGTATGGGAAAATTAAGAATCTTCCCAGGAGAAGATATGCAAGATCCAAACATTTTTTAATTATAATAATAATTAATAATTAAATTTAAAATTTAAAATTTAAAATTATTCAAAATTTTAAATATTGCACATCCTCTGCGAAATTCTTAATTGTCCGAGCATGTTCCCATTCTTAAAATTTAAAATCTAAATTAATTTAAAATTTAAAATTTTAAATTTTAAATTTCTAAAAGCGAAATATCCCAAAATAATCGCTGGATAACAACATTTCCTTCCAAACCCAAACTACATCAATTCCTTTAAATAAAAGTACCTAATTTCACCGAAGTTCTTTTGGGGCGGTCATTTAGAAATATAGGAAAATAATTCCAAATTCATTAAATTTAAATTCAGGAAATTTAAATTTGTAGCGGATATTTAGTAATTTTACAATTGAGGATTAAGGAAATGACATGGACTTCGCTGACCATGAATATAGCATTGAATTTACTTTTCTACACCTCTGTACCAACTACCCATCCTCCAATAAATTGGTTTTATTTCCCCTTTTTATTTCCAGGACGCGATAAAAATTTAGGATGGGAGATACCAACATTTGATTCATTTCCGAATGATAATACTTCGGTCGTAATATATCATTCCAAAAAATGACTGCCAGGCAAAAATTCTTTAATACAGAAATCTGATAGTCAACTCCCACCCACAAATCCACATCCGTTAACGGCTAATAAAATTTGTAATGGGATAGGTAAGGGAAAGTGGTAGAAAAGGTATATAGAAAACAGTGGCGTGCAGTCTAATACGCAGAAGGTGCGGAGAACACCTGAGATATCAACAAAATCGTAATCAATTTCTAATTTGCCAACTCAAATTATTTTATTTAATAATTTTGAACCATTTTACTAATTTTTTTTTCCAACATTAAATTGAATTATCGAAATTTGGCCTATTTTTCAATGAGCTTTCGAGTTTTTCCGAGCATTTTTTCTTTTTGGGAAATCTATTTCGTGAAAGTATATCTGGATAGAAAAAAGATTTTAAAACGTAAAAAATTAAATGTAAAACTTAGAGCTTTCGTTGAGATTTTGATGGTTTGGCTAAGCCTTCTACAAAAATTTCTTATTTCATTTAAATTTAATGAATAGGATAAAAATTTGATTCCAAATTATGAAAAATGAGATTTTAATTTTAAGCTTTCGAGATTTTGAAGCTTTTTTCTGAGAAGATTTGAAATTCTGTTAAAGGGCCGTAATTTTGATAGAAAATAGATTTTAAAACGTAAAAAATAAGGTTCAGAAAATAAAGCTTTCTGGGAGCTTTTAAGTTTTTCTAGAGCTTTTGTACGAAAAGTTTAGTTTCGATATTTTTGAATTTTTCCTCCACTAATTTATAAACTTTCTGCATCATTCCATTTTTTTGGATCCGAAGAAAATTATAGGGAACCCCGGATTAAATGTCGCGATGTCCGGTCTCAACTTTCCCGAAATATTTAATTTTTGTATTTTCACCTAACTTTCAAAGCAATTTGATGGGGTTCTCTCGAATAATATGTAATGAAAGGGGTCCTGAAATTCTGCACACCTTATGGAGATATTGACCGCACACCACTGTATAAAACACAGGGAGTTTCTGGAAAGGGCAATATAATATAATGTATATGGAAGGATATCATAATCAGAAGATAAATTATTTAAAGTATTTACTGTCAGATCAGACTGTGTTCCTGGTTTATTAGCTGGGAATAATATGTCGAACAGAGAAAAATATATTAAGCGGAACCATTAGGTCTAGACTGGAACTTTTAATCCCCAAGAAAACCGTCATAATAGATAATCGTTTCCGTTCGTAGAAAAATAATAACAAAATACCGATTTGGTTTTTGGAAACATGTTTCAGCAACATGTTTCCAACCATCGAACATAGTTTCATAAAAAAAATCGAATTCGGGTTATGACTTTTGTTCGATATATCCCCTGGAGATCTCAATACCTTGAATCGAATTGCTGATTCTTTAGAAAGACGTGCCCACCAAAACCCATCCAATAAAATGTATTGGAAAGATTATTTGATGAAATCAACAAACTTTATCAATCGTAATGCCCCGTAGGGACTGTTCGGAAGTAATTTATTACAATTTTTATTTGTTAAGGGGATGGAGTTTCCTCCGGAATACAAAAAAAAGAGCGTAAAAAATATTTAATATAAAAGATAACGAACGATAACGATGATTATGGTTTTAAATATTTTGCTTTATATTTTTTCCCATCATTTTATGTTTTTTGATTATCCACGGATACCCAGTCCCGATTACCCGCCTCCCAATGACCCAAACATATTTTCTTTCTCACAAATCCACATAAGTAAAATATGTTCCTTTTGTCGGGGGTTTTTTTCCTATTTTTCCTAACTGTTCTTTCGCCTTCGTTAAGCTTTGTTTATTGATATAATGGAATTCGTAATTTTTTAAAAGACTGTGAAATTTTTTACTTTACAAATCATCAAAGCTCCATAACGATTAAGATTTTTCCATTATTTTCTTTCAGACGAATGTAATCACTGTTTTACTTGGATTCCGTCCAAATTAACTTCCACTCCTATGGGTTTTTTTTTGGATGGAAAATCCCTGTTTTCTGAAAAGTCATTTTCATTAAGTAGAGCTTCATAGGTCGAGATGTGGGTTGGGGAACAGAGAAACATGGAATCATAAAATCTCAAACTAATACTGGGTGGGTTTTAAACAAGGTCCTTCGAGCCGCCTGTCTTTCTGAAATATATACAATAATTTCTTATGAACTTTAATTACTAATTAAATTCAGAGATATTTTACTCATCCCAAAAACCAACTCCTTCGAATCTATTTCCCATAAAAGAGAGTTCGGTGACCTAAGTTTTGGATACATATACGATTACATTACAATAAACAATGAATTAAGCGAAATAATTTCCCCAAAAATATGTGGAAAAGGATGGAATATCATCGCTCCATTAATTCATTGACATTAGAAAAGTATTAGTAAGATTGATACAGCTCATTTATTCACGTACACATATTATGCATGAATATTTTGTTTTATTTCCATCATATTTCCTTATAAGGATATTTATTAAATGCAAATGAAAATAAATCCAAATAAGCTTTTAACGTTTTTTCATCTGAGGGAAATATATCAAACTATATGGGAACAGATAAGAGGAAATTTTTAAATTCATTTTATTTAAAGAAAAAAGTTCATTTACCCCGCACAATTGAAATATCAATTTTCCTTTTTATTTATATTTTTCCTTACGAATCCATCTGGTTAGGCTTGATAGAAAAGTTCGGATTTTTTTTATTTTTTTAAATTTTCCAAATCAGTCGTAAGGAAAAGAATAGAAATTTCTACCCATGTTCACCGAAGAAAATCAAGCCCCATCAGAACAATAAAAATAAGAGAAATATCCCATTTGGGATGCCATCATCATATCAGTTTTATTTTTGGAGAATTTCCTTTAAGACTGACTGGTGGTGGTATATTTTTCTTTTACAGAGGGGGAGGGGGGAAATAGATAAGGAAAATATAAGATGTACATAAACATCCGTAAATCGATTTCCTTTTCATCAATATCCCTTTTTGCCCGTTTCCAACAATGTCAACAGGAAATCAATCAACGAAGTGAGATGATAATAAAATGGTATTATCTCATTCTCGTTCATTTTTATTTACAGGATGGATCCTGTATTTTTTTTTTTTTTTTGGGGGACGAACGACTAAATTTACAGTTCAACTGAATTTTAACAACAAAGGGACATTATTATGTTCGTTTAAGGAGTCGGTATTTTCCTTACAATTCACTTAACATTTGGTAAATTGTATGGGGAATAATAACTGAAAGTTCAGTACCCTAAATATTTGAATATTACATTCGGAATTTTAATATCTTTTCTGATGGTGGCTGGTATTTTAAAAAAAAATGGGATGAACGGATTTAACTTTTCATTGGAAATTTGGGATAATAGAAGGATGATTTTCAATAATCATAATTTTCTTACAAGTTGTTCAGAAACAAACGGTTGATAAGAAATTTGAAAATTGGAAATTTCTTAATTGGAAATGGGAAATTTTTTTTATCAAAACATGTTCTTTTCAGGACCAATTTTAAAAAATCAAGGGCATCAAATTTGATGATAGGGCATACTTTTACTAAATGTATTTTTCTCATATAAAATTGTGGTCATTTCATTTATTAAAAAAGGATATTCCCTGCAAGGAACTTAATTATTTAATAATTTATGTCACTACTAGGAAAGTTCTTCTTTCAATTAGAACTAATTTCAAAAAATCAGGGGCATCCAATTTTGAAATAGGGACACTTTTCTTATAGGATAATTCTGATATGTATTCTCTTCATATAAAAATACATTGAAAATTGTGGTCTTTTCATTTAATGAAAAAGGATATTCTCTCCAAGGAACTTAATCATTTCATAATTTATGTCACTACTAGAGGAGTTCATCTTTTAATTAGAACCAATTTCAAAAAATCAGGGGCATCCAATTTTGAAATAGGGACACTTTTCTTATAGGATAATTCTGATATGTATTTTCTTCATATAAAAATACATTGGAAATTGTGGTAATTGTGGAAATATATTTCCCTGTAAGGAACCTAATTATTTAGTTATTTACTTATTATAGATATTAGGTATATAACATACTTAAGGCTTAACCTTAAACATATTCAAGTTCAAGGCGCTTAAAGTTAAATTATTTAATAACATAAAACTAAAGGATAGATTACCATGAGGACCCAAGGTGATTAGCGCCTAATACCAAGCCTAATTTTTACCCCCATATAAAAATAAAAATAATTAAATATTGCATTGAAATTTGAATTTCTTGTAAACCGAAGAAGGTCATAAATATTTGTAATCTTCATATTCGAATTTAAAAAGCAATATCATAGCAAAATAAAATATGTATAATAAATCCGCATTCAAGGAGCAATTTTTATTTCCTATTTGTAACCTTGAACAATTTAAACTAACATATGAATTTAAAGGGAATGAAGGAATTATAAAAATAGGTCGTAGAATTATTTTTATTGCTTTTTGTGGAAAACCAAAATATGTCTTGAAAAAATGACCAAAATAAAGTCATAAAAGTGGTCATACAAATAACTTTTTAATATTTATTTATAGAATAGCTAAGAATAATTTAAAAATATTCTGTTTTACCCGTTAGGTAATTTTACTTGAGCAACCATGGTTTAAACCCAATGATTTATTTTGATTATTTAAACCTAATATTTTCAGTGGCCCAGTAAAAAGAAAAATGGCAAAAAATTATATATTCCAAACCTATAGAGCATATTTCTTTCCCCAACTCTCAACATCTTAATGTCGATTTTTTTCTGAATTTTATAGATCGAAATGGAAGAAAACTGCTATGAATAGTACATTGCCCATCCCGCACGACCTCTTCTGATTGTCCCTGGATTTTATAGGCCCAAATGGAAGAAAAGCTCTAAAGCTCTAGAAGTAGTAGGTACTAAGGAAAAAAAAATTAAGAAAAATTCTTAAATTAAATGCATATTCTGAACTCCTCTCCGTTATTTTGTACCCTATTACACATTTTTTGGAAAGGATATTTTTATTTTTTCTGGGTGGGATATTTTTTCATTGAATTTCTCATTATTTTTCTCTATTTAAATTTCCCAATTTTTTATGGAATATTTTTTATTAATTTTTGTTTGGCAAATTATTCATATTATAAAATTTAAAATTTCTTTTTTGACAATTTATTTATTGGGATATTTAAAATTTAAAATTTGCAATTTTTAAATTTTATTATTGGAAATTTTTATGGGAATCAGGTATACATTTTGGCGAAAATAATCTCGAAAAATTCATGGATTATAGCATTTTTTTTTTTAATTCGGAAAAAAAGGTAAGTGATCCAACGTTTCGGTGAATTATCCAAAATTGATCTTCAAATTCTGATATGATTCATGTCTAAGATATAATTTATTTTTAATCTAGCAGTCTCAATTTCTTTTTTAGATTTTAATGGAAATCGGACCCGAAAGAGTATGATGCTGCTTGAAATGAAGGTTTAACCAATTTGAGGATCATTCAGGGTCATGTATGAAGAGCATATGAAACGCATATTTTAAATCTAATTTTCTTGTATCAATATTTATTTATTTAATTCAAAAAATTATGATTATTTAATTAATGTACAGAAAATATTTATTTGCAACTTTTCCAAGCTAAATATTAGGAAATTCTGCTTTTAAAATTTAATTTAATTAATTATCTCGTTAAAAATGTTAATCAATATAAAAAGGATCATTGAAATATATTTAATTAATTAAGAAATGTTTTATTAATAAATGAGAATTTATATATCATTTTTTTAAATTATCATCTAAATTTGAATGAATTTAATTATTTCCAGATCTGAAATCGAGAAAATAATTTCTTGATTGAAAAACAATTTATAAAATTTTGAGAGAATAATTTCTATAAATTTCGGAATTAAAGTTAGAATTTTTACGAGTTTATTCCTTTAATGATTCTTGAATTTGTACCATCAAATTCATAGAAATAACCTTTCCTTCCGTTCTACGGGTTTTTACGTGATCTTCCCAATTTTTAGCTCGAAACCTCAAGAAGATTGAAAAAAATGAACTTCAGAATTATTTTTCAGATATTTCCGAGTTATTCAAATTTTCATAAATTTTTCTGATTCCAAATTGTAGGAATTTCTAGAATCTGCACTCAATAATACACGTATATTTATTTAGATATGATAAGAAGTAGACTTGGCAGGACTCCGATATGTTTCTCCAATCCTTGAGGAGTTAATTCGAATTAAATTTCGAAATAAGAGGGCTTTGTTCCCATACAATCACCTTACAAATTTTTGAGCTTCGCTTTTAAGAACAAATCAAGAAGTATAGGACTAATTACGGAATGTGGAACCTTCCAGTCTCTGAATAGGATATGCTGCTAAATATTACTTTTTATTTAATAAATCCTTCCTTTGAGTTTGGAATAACTTTGTTAATTAGAACTACTTATATGAAATTTCTATCGGGAAATTAATTTTTATTTTTGACAATCTTAACAAGTAAAAATTTTTAAAAAAAATTTCATTTTTTGGAAATTTCTCTTTGCTATTTTTTTAATTTTTATCGAAATATTTTCTTTTGAGGGGATATTTTGAAAATATATACATTTATTTAGGAGAGATTTTTTCACAATTTTTTTTTTATATTTTGGGAATTTGAATGATTTTATTGCGGATATTTTTCTATCAAATTACATTAATTTAAATTGAAAGTCAAATTTATGAAATACAACGTAGAAATTTTCATAAATTCCCTGACAGTGACATTGTTTTTTGTTGAAATCTTGGCATTTTTTTGGGGTATTTCTAATCTAGATTATTTAAAAAAAAACATTAAAAAATCGACCAATTTATGAGTTAATCGGAGAATAATCTCGGGTGAATTCTTCGAAAAATGAGAAATTCTACAGAAAATTTTAAAAAAATTAAAAAAAATAATTCAGAAAATTTCATGTAGATCTTAAAATTTTTGAAATTTTTCATAAAATCTCGTCAAAGTTAGAAAATTCTGCATTAAAAAAAATAAGTTATCAAATTCGGGAAATTTTATTAAAATCGGGAGAAATTATTTTATTTTAATAGATGTCAAATACGAATAAAATTATATCCCAAAAACAAAATATTTCTTGAGCTTTTAAGCTTTTATGGAGTATTTGTAGGAAAATTTAATTATTCAGGTAGAAATTAGCTTTGAACCCATGCAAAATCGCATTCAAACCTTGAAGCTTTCTCTGACCCAAAAGTTAATGCTGAGCTTTTGTCGTCACATTTTGAGTATCGATGCTGTTAAATTAGTCTTTCAAAATAAGGCTTAGTTCATAAATTAGTTGAGGAAAAATACAAAAAATAAAAAAACTAAATATTTCTTACAGAAGCTCTGCAAAACTTAAAAGCTCTCAGAAAGCTTTATTTTCCAAACCTTAGTTTTTACGTTTTAAAATCTATTTTTATCAAAATGACGACTCTTCAACGGAATTTCAAATTTTCCAAGAAAAAAGATTAAAAAATCTCGAAAGCTTATTGAAAGCTTTAAAATAAAAAGTCATTTTATATCACTTGGAATAGATATTTTGTCATTCATTCGATATTAAATAAAATATGGAATTTCCAGAGAAAGCTTATCCAAACAATTAAAAGCGCAACGAAAGCTCTGTTAGTTATGAACTTAATTTTTTACGTGTAAAAATCTATTTTCTATCTAGATTACGGCCCTTTAACGATATTTCTTGTTTTAACCAAAATAATGCTTTGAAAATCTTGAAAGCTCATTGAAAGCTTAAAATTTAAATGTCATTTTATATCATTTGGAATCTAATTTTTATACGATTCATTAAATTTAGATGAAATTTGAAATTTTCGCTATAAATTTTTTGAATTCATTGTAAGCTCAAAGAAAGCTTTAAGTTTCGAACTTAATTTTTTACGTTTTAAAATTTATTTTCTATCCTGATATCGGCAGTTCTACGAAATTTCACATTTTCCCAAAAAAAAAATGGAATAAAATTAAATCTAAAATTTTTAATTGTCCACAGAACTTTTTGACGCACATTAGACTGCACGCCACTGAATGCGGCTCTGATTGGTGATGTATTTGTATGTATTGAATTTTATTTATTTTAAATACATTTAACAAAATGTAATTGCTTATTAAATAAAATAAAATTAAATTAAATTAAAATAAAATAAATGAAATAAAGAAGTCGGACAGTGTCACATCGATTTTGGTGGACAATTTCGGTCGCCATTGAATGAAATAATACAGCCAGGAAATTTTTCAGCAGTCATTAGATTGACCAACAAGCTAATGACTGATGATGATCATTTGATGACTTTATAGAAAAGTCAAATCTAAGGTTATCAAAACTGGAATTACGGTTGATATAATAGACCGGGTGATTCAATTGAGTGTCGAGTAAGAAATGAATAGATAAAAAATGAGGAAGAATGAACTGGTCGATTCGATGAGTGAAGAGAAATGAGAATTACGATTTAATTAATTTTAGAAAAACATGTTTATTTATTTATTAATTTATTAAATGTTCTAATCAATGATCTTATATATAACTTGATATCTAAATTATTATTAATAAAATGTAGGCAAATTTTACATTTTCCAACTTACGTCCTACTAAGAATTTCTTTGTCTAGAAAATTGTTAACTTTTACGCAGACAAAGTTTAAATTTGGATCGAAACTCTGTTTCAAGTAACAATCGATATTGTTATTCATGGTAAATGGGTTACAAAGAAAATCAATATAAATTATGATTTTTTACCGTCGACTGAAGTCGAACAATTTCCAACAATTTTGTACGATAAGAAAGAAAAGCAGTCTTACTTTCATTTACCTACCGGTCTCCCCCCAGCTACCCTTAACACAAAACAAAAATTCCATTCGGATATTTACTTCAGAAGTACATATTTACAAAACCTTGTTTCATGTTTTGAAAATGATTTTATTATCAGACCCTTGAGGGTACTGAACAACAAAAAAAGAAAAAATTACTCGAAGTAGATTTTCCTTTAGTCACAGGGATTTTTTTTTTTCGTTCTCCTGGCACTCGATTGCCAAGCAGACTATATCAAATCGAATAGGATACAGGATGTATCCCGTTTCTTAATATTTCTGTTCGATATACCAAATCTGATTCCCAATGAAATGTATTGAACCCTGAGACACCCCCAAACTAATTTTTTTTTGGAAGCGATGAAAAGAAAATCTATCGTACAAAATATTGTTACACATTATATACCTAAGAAGAATGGAACAATTTTAAAATTTAACCAAGCTGTTCTTTTAATGGGTGTGCTCGTGGGATTGGGGAGGGGGTACTATTAGAGAGGACTTATTATTAAAGCGACAGAGCGACAACACAAATTACAATGGTCTGTCGCTGTTTCGTGGAGGATGGATGGAGGTTAGGTGCTATGGAATGAACGAACGGAAAAAAAAATATACAAACAAGCAACCAATTTAAATGTTGAATGTTCATTAGACGATAAATATTTGATTTTCAGACAGAAAATAATTGATTTCAATAATTGGGAATACTTGTCCGCAATTATATTGGTCTTGAGACTGTTCGTACAGTTGATAACCCTTAAATTAAATCACCCTGTAATATAAATTTATAATGACCTTACATGCCATCATTTTATTTATTTTTTTTTAATTAAACAAGATGTATTTAAACAAGAGTTGGTAAACGATGAAATTGTCTTACCTGCAATCGCTAATTGTTTTATAAAAAAATTCATGCGCGATTTTTGATTTTTGTTTAATACTAGAGTTATCAAAACAGCTGAATTTCCAAGTACAATTATTGTAAACAGTACTGATAATACTGTAAACTGTTCAGTCTGAAAGTAGATAAAATGAAAGGAAACAATTACTTAAAAAAAAGTATAAAAATTTGTTGTATAAAATAAATCTCTGAAATCCTTATGACAACAAATAAAAAAAAATCGGAAGATAATACCCTTCAATTCGATTGAGTTATTTATCCAATTTAAAGGGATTAAAACAATAAATTTAACAATCTGACAAACTCCATAAAATATGACTGACTAAGGAAACTGTATAGAATATTTAAAAAAAACAAGAAAAAATATACCAATTCCCCAAATACCGAGAAAAACATTTCTCGAAATTTCTCTATAATAATAGTGATTTTATATTGAAAAACCAACTGTCAATAATATCAGGACGAAACCACAAACAACCGTTACAAGTGGTGGGTCCCACATAAAATATAGTTATACCGAAATATCTCAAGTATATAGCAAGGAAAAAAACCGACCCAAGATTTTTGAATTTTTTGACAAATCCCAAAAAGAAAGTTTATTGCAAGAAACAATTTCACACAATCTCATATATTACATGGAACCAAAACCAGATTCGAAAAAAAATACATTGTTATGGTTTGCTTTGTCAGGATTGTTTAAAATCCTTCTACATTTTTCCTCCTTATTCTACAGTCGGTTAAAAAGCTTTATCAAACTAATAAATGCCTTTGGAAATGTGCCATCCACACACAATTTTCTGGGAAAATAGTCGA
>JANTOP010009495.1:0-15720 GCA_027564815.1 Symmerus nobilis
CCTGAGTTAATTTGTGGAATCCACATGCACAAATAAGGTAACATGTAGCCCAATATTGCCGTTTAATGCTACTTGGGATAGTTAAATATATCCCAATAATATAATTAAATTATATACCGGAATAAAATGTAATTACCTATTTTTATTCGTTCAATTTATCGTAATTATGAAAGTGGATAAATTCGTTTCGTATTCTCCTGATTCCGAATATATGTATTTTATTTTGCACTTTCTTGCATTTTTTATATATAAATGCATTTTTTGTGGAAAATGCATTATTGGTGCATTTTGTGTAGAAAATGCCTTTTTAATGTCCATTTCCTATAATTTGTTATAAAAAATACGTTTTACTAAGCAAAAAACAGACAAAGAAGGGTAAAAATTGTTTTACTTTGTTGTACTCTGTAGTACTCTGCGGCTTTTATTCACCAAAATAATGTAGAGAGACGGACTTGAGCCGGCTCTGTAAATATTGTATTTTACTATTCACATTTGACCTAATAATTGGTGCATTTCAAAATTACAAAAGGACAGTCATTAAAATTATTATTTATCAAATTTGGTATTTCAAAATAGTATAACAATAATCAGCATTTTTTTATATTGAAATAAAAATATGAAGATAAATAAAACAAATTAATAAAAAAATTGCCCATATTGTAGATTTGCAAAATTAATTAAAAAAAAAAAGAAATTTAGGTGAAATGGTTGAAATGTTTTTTTTTGTCGAATAATGAGTGAGTAGAAATTTAATCGTCGATACGAGTGTACGTCTAGATTGAACCTTTTGCGTATCGTAAAGAAATTAATTAAAACATCGGGTCGTTTGTCGAGTGACTTATACATTATACAATTAACACTTATTGGATTTATTTAACATTTATTGGATTTATACAATTACAATTATTGGAACAATTAACAAAAATAAATTTTAATTGATAATTTCAATTAATAAAAACAACTAAATTTTTAAAATACAAAACATCGTATATTTAATTGTTTCACCATAGTCCCTCTCCACAGAAGAACTATTATATTCAAGTGTCTCTAAAAAGGGAACAGCAAGGGACACAACAATAACAGCGATGAACAATAGAACGTACCCTTCAAAAATTGATAGGGAATTTACATTTGTGTTGCACATTCAAAGATTTTGTTTAAAGAAAATAGTTTGAGAAATATATTTTTCCGTTTATTGTTTTTATATTAAAATTGTTCTAAATATTTTAAATGCGAACAATACATATCTTGGTATATAATACACTCATTGTTTCCGGCACTGGATAAGTAGATTTCAAATATTAAGAAAATAATTGTTAAATCACCGGCTAGAATTCAGCTGTTTAAAGAAGTGGCACCAGGAATTCCATTGCCCCCAGAGCCCGTTATAACTCGGTGGGGTACTTGGCTTGCGACTGCCAGTTACTATGCTGAATTTTTAGAAATACTGAAGCCTGTCATTAATTTAGTTGATAAGAATGACACCGTATCCATTCACAATGTTAAAGAAATGATAGATTCTGCAATTTTGAAGCAAAATTTTGGAATTTCTTTCAAATTATTGTTTCATACCTGAGATTATTGAATGTTTGGAAGCGTACTCAAAATCAATCAGTCAATCTTGTTAATATCTGATTGTCAAAAGAGAATAAATGATGTTGATCGAGTTATTGGTGAAACAATTAAAGAAAAATATGGAACAATAGAGGCTACACCAAAATTATTGAAATAGCAAAATTAATATTTGTTATTTTATATTATCATAAATTTGAATCGAATCGTCATTTTTTTTCATCGTAGTCAATAAAATACCTGATAAATACAACAAAGTATCAGTCACTCATTTAATTTCTATTATATTTTCATGGTTTTAGTGCATTTGTTGAATTTCTTACAGCCTTTTTTAGGTGTCTAAAATGAATTTAAAAATGCTTTTTTGGCGGTCTCTAGTAATAACACTTTTAAGAGGGCGCATAATATAAGGTATTACTGTTTTCGATTTGATTCGGCGTTGATATTTTGAAAATTTAATAGAATCAAATTCTCACCCATTTTTCTCGTATTTCTTTTCGAATAAACTTTAAAAAAAACAGTTAAAATAACGTAAATTTAGAATATTTAATTAATTGCCGTAGTATTAATGTCAAATTTTCACGGTTTTGTTTTTAAACCCGCGTTTTATTTACCGCCACGATTTGCCGTTTTTACCAGCCGTTTAAAATCAAACTAATCGAACGAAATCCTACTTGACATTCAATGCCACCCGCCAGCGCCACCATCATCTAATTAAGTTGAATTAAAATCTGTCAAATCGAGATTGTTCAAAATGGCCGCATAAAAAAGTACGAACAGAATTTTTTTTTGGGGAGTTTTTATTACCGATTTGCCAACCTAAACAATTTTAATCCCGAAATATCAATTTTAATTCGGCTCAGCCACCAAAAAAATCTGAATCCCATCAGAGCGAAAAATAATCGGAAACCCGTTTTAAAACCCGGAGTGAATATTCTGTTTATTTTTCATCCACGATAAACGTTCAGGTTTTCGCTAGAATCCATCGACGAAAAAGAAAAAGCGAATAACCTCAAGAAAAACGAGGACGAAGATGCCTTCAGCAGCAGCTTCCAGTGCGAAACAGGAGAAACAAGCGACTTCAATCAATGGGATGCAACCAATCGATCCATCGATCGATAACAATTCACCGATCCGACAGGTTTTGGTCATCATCGAACATAAAATTCGGAATTTGGAGAAGCGAAAGGTGAGTTTTCCATTTTTTTATTCGCCCATCGTTCTCATCCCAACAAAGGAAAAATGCCGTTTCTCTACAAACGGCATGTTTTCTGGAAAATTCTGAACGGAATGATGGAAAATGGATGGATAACGGAGCAAATATCTAGTAAAGACATTTTCTTTCGCTTGGAAAATTTCATTAAATCGATGAAATTACCGAAAAGGTTAATATTCATTTCCGCAGTTAATTTTTTTCGTTTGGAAAAGACCGTCGGACGCCATGTTTTTTCTGCCGTTCGAATGAAATTCAATTTTTGTGAATTGAGGCGTAAAAAACAGTTGTTTTTCTGGAAATAATTTTTTAATTTAAAATAATCATCGCGGAAATTAAATTCGATTGATAATTAATGGGGGAAGAGGGATAGAGGACAGCTACCTTACTGTAAGGGCTTTTCATTCATAAAGACGAGCTTTTATCGTGTAATTATTTCATCATCATTTCGAAAGCTTTAATTAATTATAGTAAAAGGCCATCGAACCATTTAACCAGACTTCTGTTTAATTATTTTTAGGGTAAATTAGAATCGTACCGAGACATTGAGAAGTCTGGCAAGGAGTTGAGTAGCGATCAACGTGTCGCCGTCTCCAAATACAATGAAGTTGCTCATACGTTGGATTTTGCCCGGGAACTATCGAAACAAATCCTTCAAATAGCCACCGGATCCGAAAAGGAATTGAAGAAGAAGCAAAAGAAGGTAAGTGGGGGCATCAAGATCCATCACCATTTCGTATAATTAATTCATTTTTTAGGATGAAATGATGAAGAAACAGAATGAACTGTCTAGAATCCGTGAAGTATTAATTATCCAAGATATCCTGAAGATGATATTCGAAGATGGTGCTCGTGACGATTTTCTGAACGGTGCAAATGGTGCCTGTCAATTGGCCGTCGACGATTTGGAGGCGTTGGAACAATTGTACGAGGATACCAGACCGAAACGGGGATCGGCACCGATCGATGTTCCATATAAACATTTAGCAAGTCGATCGGCTGATCACTTGTCGGCGGTGATTGATGGTAGGGAGAAGGAGATTGGGAAGACGACGTTTACGAATGTGAAGGGGATCCTGAAAACGATACAAAAATGTGGTTATTTTGATAAGAGCGCTCAACCGGTACCGGTTGCGACTGTTGACGAATCAACAGTTCCGATTACGGATGAAGTGGATCCGGTGGAAGAAGTGATTGTTGAGATAGCGGAAATTGAGGTTGTCGATGCGATTGATGAACGTCAAACGTATGAGGATGTTGCTCCGGAAGCAACAGCCGTTCCCGTTCCAACATTTCCACCGCAACAACCGCCACATTTAGTTGCTGCCACCCATCAAACCCATCTACAACCGGTTCCCGTTCAACAAATCATTCAACCGTCACAACCAATCCCCCAACAATCGGTACCGGTCGTTCAACCACCGCAACCAATCCCTTTGGTACCTGCCCCCCATCCCACAACGGCGACAACAGTTCGTGCCGTCGAACAGGCCTATTTTAAACAGTACATGCAACAGATACGTCCGTTAACCGATGTCATCGGTACCGGAAATTTCTTTTTCCTCCAAGATTCTGAATTGGATTCGCCCGATTTGGCTGGCCCGCCTGGCGGTGGTGTGTATATACCCCAACCACAACCACAACAACTCCAACAACAACCCCAACAAATTTTACCGCCACCACCAGCTCAACAGATCGTTCAGCAATCATATCCCATTCCACAACCGTACGTACAACCACCAATCGTTCCCCAACCACAAATGTTCACAAATTTAAAAGCAACCGACGTTCCTACCTCACAAATAACCGGATTTGCGTCACCAAACGCACCCATTCCGATGTCCGTTGTCGTCCAACCGAACGTTGACGTTCACTTGGTGCAACAGCCACCACCACCACCACAAATGATTGTACCGGGAAATGCACCGCCCGCCGGTTTCGTTACCGGTCCGCCGACAATCGTTCCATCGAAAAGTCCACAACCGGATGTTGGCCGATTAGATGATACGATCGTTGATTTATCGGAACAACGGCAACCGGAAATTGGTGATTGGAATGAGGAGGTGGCGAACGGACAGCCCGAATCGAATGAATGGATGGAGGATGGTGGCGGTAATCAATTTATTGGATCGTCCAGTGGTGCACCGGATGGTAATGAATGGGTTACAAATGAAACGGTCGATGATGCGAATACGTGGACGAATAGCCATCGATTCTATCGGAATGGTCGTGGTGGTGGTTACAATCGTTCGGGACGATCAACGGGTGGTTCAACGAACGGTTATCGTAACCGACCATCTAATTCCTATCAATCCCGACAGGGTGGTGGTGGTTCATCAACCACCAATACACCCGGTACCTATTACCGTAACAATGATTCGTACTATCAGAATGGTGGTGGTAACAGTGGATCGTACCGAGGCGATAAACAATCCGATGGTTATCGATCGGGTAGTTTTCGATCACGGGAATCCCGGGACACCGGTTCGATGAGAACGAATGACCGTTCGAATCGGAATCATAGCGATAGTGGTGATCGCGGTGGCGGTGAACGGCCACAACAACGACGCAATCAAAATACGTCAATGGGTGGTTCATCGAATCGAGGACGCGGTTCGTACGGTAATCGAACGAATGTACGAGCCCATGCCCCACCTTCATCAGTTAATGTATAAAAAAAAGATAAATTGGGAGTGTGAGAGGCGAGAGGTCAATAAATATCCGGATTCGGATTCGGCAGTTCTTTTTTTTTAATAATAAATAATTTTTTTTATAATTTATCTTTATCTTTATGAATAATTAATAAATAAAAAGGCATTATAATTAATATTAACAGATAAGTTTAGATATTTAGATAAAAATAAAGAAAAAGCTCCATTTTCAATGAATTATCAGATATTTAAAATTTGAAACATTTTTTTTTTTAAATATAAAATTTAAATTGCATTTTCTTAATTTAAAATTTTTTTATTTGATCATAAAATCTCAGACCTTTCAAATTAATTATAATAATTAAATGAAAAATTTATATAATTCTCCCATTTCTGAATATCTCTACCAGTAAAATTACCCTTTCTCCTATTTTTTTCTCTTCACAATTAATATTAGACAAATAACAGGAGGATTAATTAATTAATTAAATTAATTAAATACAAATTCAATTCCAAAATAAAAAATTATAATTATAATGTGACAATGAAAATTAACAAAAATAAATAAAAGCAAATGTGTTATAACAAAAAAAATGATAAAAAATAAATGAAAAACAAATTGAAATATAAATTCTGGTTTTTTATTTATGTTAGGAAAAGTCTCTCGGCCCTGTTAAATTAATCTGCCATAGAATTGCCCTTTATTTCAAAATTTTTAGCTTGAATGAAAGAAGAACCTTTTGAGTAGTGGAGTAAAATGGTTCCTTTGAAGAGAATCCCCTAACTTTAAATTTCTGGCTCCTGATATTTAGGTATTGGTCTTAAATAGAAGAAGAACCTCCTAGATATACAAAGACATACATTCTTGGTCTCTGTTGGCATTTCACCAACATTCATTACCACTTAAATTATCTATTTATTTTCATGCTTTCTTCGGTCGGAAAGAAATGTAATAACGCAGAAAGTTTCTTTGACAGTTGGATAAAAATACAATAATTAAATATTTTGGATAAGTTTAAATTTATCTACGAAAAATCAAAAATTCGTAAAGGCTCGTACTGAGATATTCGAATATCGCGCATCGCGACATTTGATCCGGACTTCCGGATAATTTCCTTCGGATCCAAAAAAATGTAATGATGCAGGAAGTTTATAAATTAGTTGAAGAAAAATAAAAAAATATCACAACTAAACTTATCGTAAAAAAGCTCTACAAAAACTTAAAAGCTCCCAGAAAGCTTTATTTTCCGAACTTTATTTTTACGTTTTATACTCTGTTTTCTATCCAGATAACGATCCTTTAACGAAGTTTCAAATTTTCCCAAAAAAAGCTTCAATAATCTCGAAAGCTCATTGAAAGCTTAAATTTAAAAATGTCGTTTTATATAATTTGGAATCGAATTTTTATCCGATTCATTAAATTTAAATGAAATATGAAATTTTCGCAGAAAGCTTATTCAAACTATTAACATCGCGACGAAAGCTTTTAGTTTCGAACTTAATTTTTTTCGTTTAAATATAAATTTTCTATCCAGATAACGATTTTTTAATAAAATTTCAACTTTTCCCAAAATAAAGCTTCAAAAATTTCGAAAGCTCATTGAAAGCTTAAAATTGAAATGTCATTTTATATAATTTGGAATAAAATTTTTATCGGATTCATTAAATTTAAATGAAATATGAAATTTTCACAGAAAGCTTATCCGTACTGTTAAAAGCGCAACGAAAGCTTTAAGTTTCGAACCTAATTTTTTTCGTTTAAAAATAAATTTTCTATCCAGATAACGATTCTTTAATAAAATTTCAACTTTTCCCAAAATAAAGCTTCAAAAATCTCGAAAGCTCGTGTAAAGCTTCAAATTAAAATGTCATTTTATATAATTTGGGATCGAGTTTTAATCCGATTCATTAAATTTGAATGAAACATGAAATTTTTGTAGAAAGCTTATCCATACTGTTAAAAGCGCAACGAAAGCTTTAAGTATCAAACTTAATTTCTATCGTTTTAAAATCAATTTTCTATGCAGATAACGATTCTTTAATAAAATTTCAACTTTTCCCAAAATAAAGCTTCAAAAATCTCAAAAGCTCATTGAAAGCTTCAAATTAAAATGTAATTTTATATAATTTGGAATCGAATTTTTATCCGATTCATTAAATTTAAATGAATTATGGAATTTTCGCAGAAAGTTTAACCAGACTATTAAAAGCTTAACGAAAGCTTTCAGTTTCGAAACTAATTTTGTACGTTTAAAAATCAATTTTTTTACAGCAAACGATCCCTTAACTAAATTTCAAATTTTCCCAAAAAAAGCTCAAAAAAATTCGAAAGCTCATTGAAAGCTTAAAATTAAAATATAATCTTATATAATTTAGAATCTAACTATTATTTGATTCATTAAATTTAGAAAAAATGTGAAATTTTTGTTGAAAACTTTCGCAATTCATTGTATAAGTTTTGAACTTAATTGTTTGCGTTTTAAAATCTATTTTCTACCCAGATCTCGGTCCTTTTATAAAATTTTAAGTTTTTTCCTAAAAACATGCTTAAAAAATCTCGAAAGCTCATTGCAAAACACATAATTATATACCAAAGTTTAGGCCGAAAGCTTTATTGTTCAAGAAAGGGCAAAGATAATTTGCATTCAATTCAATTCATTAAGCTTCGGCAGAAATGTTAACTTTCCACTTTATAGCTTTAATGATTAAAATATTATTATATTTTAATTAAAAGCTTTGGATAAGCTTGATGATTATTGACAAAGTTATTAAATAAAATAATTTCAGTTAAGCGTGCTCTGCGCCTACTGCGCATCAGACTGCACGCCACTGGCTCAACGAAAGCTTTAAGTTTCGAACTTAATTTTTTTTCTATCCAGATCGGTCTTTTGTTTAAAAGTAAAAATTTCCTGAAAATGCTTCAAAAAAATCAAAAGCTCATTGAAAGCACATATTTATTCAAAATTTCAGGCCGATATATGAATTTTTCAAAAAAGGGCAAAGAAGAACTATGGATGCCTTCATGATATTTTGCCTTCAATTCAATTCATTAACGCTTTCGTAATGTTGCACGGAGCTTGTTAACGAAAGTTTCCGAAGGTTTCCGTTAATGGTTTCCGATACCATTTTCCGCTTATATAAAATATTAATCCTAAATTTTATAAGGATCTTCTTGTACCAAACCCGCATTCAACTTTGAAAGATCAAGAACCCAGTTTACCCCACCATTCAAGAATGTCGATACATTTAGACGGGAAGAAAAATCAAAAGAAAAGCAGAAAAACAATAATTGAGATGAGTTAGATGAGAGATGGTGAGAAGAAGCCCATATCTTATAGATTTTCCCGTAATAAATTACACATATCGCTCCAAGTCAATTGTGATATGGGTAGGGTATACCGGGTCGATATGTATATATCAAACATTCAAATAAACATTCCACCTGGAGTGTTTATTATGTTCTAAAAATGAATATTAAGTAATTGAGGATTGAGGGCATACTCATATATGGTAGTCATAGTCATGCCAAAAGTGGGGTAGTCCTTATAGTAAAAAGGATGTTGTAAAGTGGTTTCATTTTGATAATCCTATCGCTTACGTTTACGGTTTTGATGAGAGTTGAGCCGAGACAAGAATAAAATTGTTTGTAATTAATTTGAGATCTGAAGAGGAATTATAAGTAATAAAATATTTTAAATTAAATAGGCTAATTGCTAGAATGATGATTCAATGATTTTCATTACAGTTCACGTAGAGGAAGATTTTAATTAAATTAAAGTAGATAAATTATAAAAAAAAAACTTTACGACCTTCTCCACGCTCATAAATTATAATGAAATTAATGGGATCCATATACGGGAAGCGGTATATCTTCGAGATAAATATGCGGGATTGATGAAAAGTTTTTAATATCCGTTACCATATCCCAAAATCGACATTGAAAGTTTTTTCTCTTTCATTCGAAATTTTTCAAATATGTGGGAGAAGTTTTAAAAATGGACTGGGTATTTTCGAAACGTTAAACATCAACGTGATGATATTTACATTAAACCAATTCTTTCAATTTAATCCCCGTCCCTTGCTAACGATTCGTCAATTTTGAAGTCGTTAACTTTCACGTATGACATGCAGATACGTTATGTTTATCCTTATCATTTAATCAGCTATGGATTACAGATATGTAATATTTTCTTAAGTTATAAAATAAACTACGAGAAAAATGTATAGGAATTTTATTCGAATAGTAAAAATTTCATATAAATGGGTGGTACTGTCAACAGATATAAAATTTCATTTGGGAAATATAAAATTGAATGAAATGGTAATTTAACTTTTCCCAGTAGAAATGAAATGTAATTTATTTAATATTTAATCATATTAATAGATAGCTAAGTAAATATTATTTGAATTGTATAATTGACAAATTTTTAGATAAGGACACTTTTGGGTATTTATTAATGAGGTAAGGTATTGTTAAGTGACATGTAATTTTAATTATTATCAAATAAAAGGACGATTGCCTCGGCACGTCATAATGTTATAATTACAATCTCTAGTCGATTTTCCAAATGGATGTCCTAATTTTAAATTAAAGGCCCCTAAAACTATTCATAAATTCTGAAACATGGTAATGTTCATGGTTTTAGGAGTAAAAGGTTCTACTTTGAAATTGGATTGATTTTGACAAAAAATATGGCCTGACTATCGTTCCCTTCTTACCCATTTTCGAATGTGCCATTCAATGGCATTAAATTGAGCCTAGAAGGTTAAAAAACAGGTAATAGTTAGAAAATTTCTTGGGTAATTAGGGTTAGTTGGTTGGGTAATTTGGGTGGGTAATTTATAGGTATTTATTGTACGGTAATAATTCTTCTATTCAGATTTATAGCATTTGCTAGGGTCTGCCTGTAATGTATCATTGCGCATTTTCTAAAATCAACAGGGGGATTACAGTCATTTCTCCAATCAAATTCGTATTCATTTAATTAACCCTCCGTATATAATTCAACGATACTATCTGCTATCACTCCAGTTGATTTTCAACAACTTAGTGGAGAACGTGATTTTTTCCCGCGTTTTAAGTAAAACAAAATATTCGGAATAAAGAAAAATAAAATTTTAGAAAACAGTTATAATATTCTATAAGAATTCTAAAAAAAGTAAAAAAAAATAAATCCCAATCCCCAGAAACAAATTGAAAAACAATCATCTACATTTCCATTCATAAATAAGGGTTTGTCTTGTTTAAAAATAAAAAAGTTTTTCCACCCCGCCGATGATTGGTGAAAATAATAGACTTTTGAAAAAAGTGGAAACTTTAACTTTAAGTAACTGAAAGTTATTGCTAAAGTTTAAATCTTATAAAATCTTATAATAAAAATTAGGTAGATTTCCATATCCTTTTCAGGGTTTCCCCTTCATTCAAAAACCCATCCACCCACCCATCACCACCCCCGATAAATCAATTAAGACGAATATTATTGTTATAAAAGAGACTTTAAATTGGAAAACTGAATCATAAAACCATTATCATTGTTACTTCATCCTAATTTTAATTTTAAATATAAGAAACGTTTTTTATAATCTAGAGAGTTGTTAAGTAAATTTCGTAATGATGTTGAAAAACTCGTTAAAAAATTTTTTTTTGTGTCAGGAAAAGTGTGATGTGATCGTTTAGTGGAAGTTAATTGGGATAAGACTGTCTTTTTTTCAGTGAGGGTTAAAACCGTTGATTTAAAAAAAAAACGGAAAAGAAACGGTAAGTTTAGAGGATAGGAAAGTCATTTAGGTGTAAATTTAATATTAATTTAACAGAAAATGATTAGACAATTATTGGCCCCCTAAGTCTAAGTAAAAACGTATTTAAAATTTAATGAATTCCTTACCTGAAATACTATATAATTTTATATAGTATTCCTATCCTATCTATATAATTCTATAAGTCCGAAAATTAAAATCTGTACAAAAGCTTTAATGAATTGAATTGAATTGGGGGAAATCTTTCTTGAGAAATCAATCAATCGACCTGAATTAGTGCTTAAATATATGCTTTCAATGAGCTTTTGAGATTTTTAAAGCTTTAATTTGGAAAAGTTGGAATTTTGTTAAAGGTCCATTATCTGGATATAAAATAGATTTTCACACGTAAAAAATTAAGTTCTAAACTTAGAGCTTTCATTGCGCTTCTAATAGTTTGGACAAGCTTTCGGCGAAAATTCCAAATTTCATTTAAATTTAATAAATCGGATAAAAATTTGATTCTAAATAAAATAAAATTACATTTTAATTTTAAGCTTTCAATGAGCTTTTGAAATTTTTGAAGCTTTTTTTGGAAAAATTTGAAATTTTGTTAAAGGATCGTATTTTGGGTAGAAAATAGATTGAAAAACGTGTAAAATAACATTTGCAAACTAAAGCATTCTGGGAGCTTTTAAGTTTTAGCAAAGCTTTTGCACGAAAAGTTTAGATTTGGTATTTTTGTATTTTTCCTCAACTAATTTATAAACTTTCTGCGTCATTACATTTGTTTGGATTCGAAGAAAATTATCGGGAAATCCGGATCAAATGTCACGATTTACGAAATTTTGATTTTTCTTAGATAAATTTCAAATTTTCCGAAATATTTAATTTTTGTATTTCTTCCGGTCGATGAATATATTCGTAAATGCTCCCGATCCGATATATAAGTTTTATCTAATTTTATTCATCATTTACGATGCCTTAAAATAACGATTCCTTATTCAAATAATATACAACTGAATTTCGCCCATCCCTGATTTATAACCAACCATTATTCATCGATTGTAGTGATATGGAATCGTTTATTATTTCAATAAATACATAATTATTTCAAATTGTTCGAAAACAGTGGAAATGCGATATATATGGGTGGTACTGTCAACTGATATAAGATTTGTTTGGTTGAAATGAATTCTGTGCGATTACATGGAGATACTTAGATATTTATGTAAGAATGTTGTTGGACACGATGTTACCTCAATGATTAAGGTATTGGCCTGATAAATAATCGATATTAGCTACCACTTATACCCATAAACTCAAATGATTAACCCAATCTTAATTAATATTGACACGTAATCAAAGTTTAGAGGAAGTATTAGCTTGAAAATGATTGTAAATGAACGTGTTAACATGCTCCCATTCTAATAGCATAAGTACAGTCGCTAGCTAATAAATAACTTAATAAAAATTAATATCCAAAAATATCCTATTTGCCCTTTTTTCCACCATCCGCTGGCTAGGAAAATAAATTATTTAACATTACATTTTCATCAGATCTCTTAAGTTACAAGTCGACAATGTAATATCATGAGACAGAAAAAATAAACAGATGACCCAGAAAATGTGCCAAAGGGGGGGTCGGACAGAAGTAAAAGAAAAAAAATCCCATCTATTGTTTACACAAATGTAACTATTTAAACAGATCCATTATTAAGTCTAGCAACATCTCAATAGAAATGAAAATGTTCCCCATCCCTGATCCCCATTCCAAATTCGGACCCATCTCACTGGCACATAAAATATTTAAAAGAATAGCAGAACAGCCTATGGGCTACCAGCTATTTTTTTTTCGGCGTATTGAGGCGTGTGAAGTGGAATATAAATGATGGGATGTTTTTGGGAGGTGGGACCGGGGATGCTACCAAACCAAAAACATCTTGACTGAAAAACGATATCCATTAACTAGGAAACGTGTCTTTCTCGACAAAACAAAGCATCGGATGGTATGGGATGGGATCGGCCAAGAAGAATAAATGAATATTATTTGTAAAGTAACTCCGAACTCCTACCCTGTAATTTTACCAAAAAACCACCCCTTTTATAGACCGGAAAGTGTGCGTGACGTTACACAAAATATTCTACATTATCTACCTTTTTTCTTATATTCAAGATGACGAAAGACGGGGGAAAGAAAGAAAAAGAACAGACAGAAAAGAACAGATCCATCTCGTTATTTGATACTTGAACTAGGGTAGGAGTTGTTGAGATATGAACTTATGTAAGAGGTTTGAGGTATCTTTTGGATTTCAACTTTACCATCATCTAATTTAAGTGATTTTCATTTTCATGCCAACCAAAGAAAAGCTGTTTTTTCTTGAACTTTCATCACCGTCCGTCCGTACATGTTTCACAGATTTTTCGGTCTTCAGAAAGGTAGAAAATCGTATTATTAATAAGACATTGATGATGTCGAAAATCTGCTTCGTAATAGCGTATCTTCTTTTACGAACTATTATTTTAGATAAAATATCTAGCGATCAAGAATACGATCTGGAGATTATATGCCCATCACTGTTTTCAATTATCTCGATATTAAAATGAACATTCATGGGTATAGTTGAACAGATTATTTGCCTCATGGGTGTATTAATGTTGTATTGATTTTGATATGCAGATACCCGGAAAATTGAAGGTAATATTTTAATTTTCCAATCCGTTTATCTCTTCGAACTACAGATTTTCCTATTTGTTGAAAACTTTATACAAATATATGAATTCTATTGTAAAATATCGGAATATCGGTATATTTCCCCCATCCAAACCAAAAACCTGAATTTCGATATCAAGTAAAATTGAATTTCCAAAAGTCTAAAAGTTAATTGTTTATTCAAAAAACTTGTTTATGGGAAAGTTTGTGGGTGGAAGTGGAAAATCTATTTTGTTCTAAATTATCCTTCGCTATTATTTTATACATTTTCTCTTCTCAAACGATTATTAATCAAAAGTTTGTGGTTGAATAGTTTCGATTTTGAGAAGGGATAAAACTATAAAACGGAAATTGATGTAAATATTGAACAATATTTTCCAGATAGATGAATAATTGATACGAGAATTAAATAAATTAAATAAGAAATATATGTACATCCATTTAATATATATTTAGTATAGAAAGCGTACCATGCATGATATACATTTATACTCGGGTGGTACTGTCAACTGATATCAATATTGTATTGAGTACCGCATAGAGATTGCCTAATTACCTATTAGTTGATAGATAAGTAAATATTATTTGAATTGTATAATTGACAAATTTTAGATAACGAATAGAATTTAAGGTATTGTTAAGTGATATGTAATTTTAATGATTATCAAATAAACGAACGATTGCCTCGGCACGTCATATAATCTGTAATTTGAATCTGCCCAATTCCCGACATTTTTTTTTGTCTCGTGATTCAGGAATCCAGGGATTCGCGATAAAAATAAAGAGAAATCTCCAGAATTACTTTATTGTTGCATTGAGACAGCAATTTGCCTGTGGCAGCCAATTACTTGCTGTTACAAGGTAGTTACAGCACGATATTGGCTGTAATGAGGCTGATAAATTGTTAGTTTAACAAAATTAAAATGAACGGATTTGTTGGTAATTCAGCTGAATAGTCCAGCTAACAATTTGAAGTTTAGAATCTAGAATGATCCCGAGATATTTAGTTTCAAAGGAGAGTATTCCGTTCATTTTCGTGAACAGAATTAGTTCTGATTTACAGGGTCGCCTACTGTTAGATCATTCTTGACTACCCAGTAGGATGGGTAATTTTAACACTTTTTACTCTGATCGGAAACGGCTACCCGGGAAAAGTGGCCCACCCATATCAGAAACGCACCTGCAAAATCTTTTTTGAATCGGTCAATATCTTCTGTTCGTTCTTTGAGGGTAAATTTTAGGTAAAAACACTGAAAGTTAGACTTCTCTAAAATGGACTCAGCTTTCTTATTAATGAATTCGAAGAGTCGGTCGGTGATGAAAAGTCATCATAAAGGATCACAATATCAAAATCGAGACCTAAAAGTGGTCCCAGTTCAAACGTCAGGTGGAGGGGAGGGCGTTAAAATGCGGATTTTCGTGGAAAACGAAGCAGTGTTTGTACAGCATGTACAAGTGATCCAGAGCCCACCTCGTGGAGGTGGCTACACATGTGGCTCCACTCACGCCCTATCCAACCAACCAACCATATGTAGGACGTGTCTATTACAACCTAGCGGCCTTCAGAGACACTCACAAAGCGAGAGATTGGCTCGAGAGTAGGGTTGACCGTATATGTCTGTCACGAGCTTCAGCGCCGATGACTTTTGCTGAGGCTTCTGTGACTAACTTCTCTCCACAGCAACAGTGTGACAAGGAAAAGTCGTGAAGTTCCATTCAGGTCCACACCGTCAGTAAATAAATAAATAAATAAAACTAGAGGGACAGTGATTGAAACATCAGTCTGGTCCCACATAATCATTTCGGTATAATCACTGGCCTCAAAATTAACTTTT
>JANTOP010009506.1:0-15718 GCA_027564815.1 Symmerus nobilis
CCCCCCCCCCCCCCCCCTCCAACTTATATTATTAAAAACCCGTTAAAGTTAGAAAATAGAATGATTCGAATTTTTAATTGGGCAATTGCCTTAAGAATTTTTGGTTTTTTTGTTTAAATTTGTACGTCAAATTTTCAGAAATTTAAAAACTTACCGGATGACTTCAATTTCCTCATCCTTTTCAGCAATGCGACGCTCAGCATCGTGACGGAACTGGCCATATTCAGAAGCCAAACGTTGTGCACGTTGTTCTTCCGCTTTACGTCCCTTAAAAAGCGATTAAATTAAATATAATTAAGTTTTATTTCATTTAGTAATTGATAGAAAAGACATACAGCTTCAGCTTCCTTATAAGCAGCTGTCAGCTCGTCACGCTCATTTTCCAAGCGACGTAATTCAATTTCAAGTTCATGGTAACGGCGAGTAATTTCGGTAATTGTATTACGGGCGTCCGCATATTCATCTGAATCGAGGAAGGGGGGAAAAAAATGAATAAATCGAACCTTTAAAATATATTTATGGTAATTTTACCGGACAACTTCTTATTTTCCCGGGCCAATCCATCCCGTTGTTCCTTCGTTTTGTCCAATTCGTGGCTGATACGTGTAATTTCAGCTTGTTTATTTCTGAGGTCTCGTTGAGCAACCTCGTACAACGTAAGCGTTTCCTCCAAACGTGATTTCAGTTCAATGGTGGTGCGTTCAAGGTGATCGACTCGTTTTTGGAGTTCGCGAGCTGTTCCATTTGCCTTCTCTAAATCAATGATCAACACTTCAACTTCGCTCTGGAGCCGACTCTTTTGCTTCTCGAGATTATTACATTTAACCATTAAGCTTTCAATGTGCTCTTCCTGCTCTTGAATGCGAACGGTGTACTTGCGTCGAAGCTCTTCAATCTCCTCAACGCGAGCAGTTACTTCCGAATCGTACTTGGCGTGCCATGAGGATGCTTCGCCTAAAATTAATTGAAATGTTATTTAAAATGTTTTGTTTCAAATAATTTAATTGAATATTAAATACGTTACCGTTAGCTTTAACTAGTTGACGTTCCAAATCTAAACGGGCTTCCGATTCCTCTTCAAGCTGTACCCGGATCGATTCCAATTCAAGTTCAACTGAATGCAATGAAGCCTCCAATAGGGAACGGCGTCGTTCGTCATCTTCAAGGCGACGGCGGCAATCCTCCAATTGTGTGATTAGTTGAGATTTCGAGAAATTAACACTTTCGATGCTGAGCTTCAGGTCCTGCACCTCCTTGATTAATTCAATATTTTCGACGGATAGACGAGCTTTGCTGGACGTTATATCGATAACGGTACGATTCAATTCTTCAATTTTAACGGACAGCTCGGATATGTGCACTTCCAATTTTTCCACCTGCTTAATGCTTAACAGCTTCTCTTTGGTGACGGAGTCTACTTGAGATATTAATTCGTACACCTCCGATTGGAATTTCGCCTTCTCCTTTTCAGTTCTGAATTATTGAATATAATGGTTTATAGATTGGTAAAGGATTTCTAAATGTACTGCAAGGTCAAAGCTATACCCGATTTTGATTAAGGTACAGGTAAACCTCGTCTAACGCCTGATTTATAATTTTAGATGCGGTACTGTATGAAATTCCCGTTCGAGATTAATAGCTCTCGAAATAAAGTTTATTTAGGAGAGGAATTTATGGCTATTAAATAAATAATGTGAATCTATTACAGTTCTAATTTATGTAAGTGAAAAGTACTTCATCAATTACTTTTCAAAATCATAAACAATTTTCTTTTGCCCATATGTTCGGAAAACAAATAAATCCTTTAAAGTTGTATGGATAATTATTTAAAATTTTAAATGTGTATGGTTATCCTAAATATATATATATTTAAATATGTATAAAAATTAATGTTTCTCGACATTTCTTTCGCACACCTATCATGTTTCTGGCATTTACCCGTTTGCTAGACAGAGGTAGCTCGATGAAAATTGAAAAATGTTCAACCAACCAAGCAGACATATTTGGCCCGGCTATAAGCCAAATTATTCGACGGGCTAAAAATAGATCTGTGAACACAGCATGAGATTCGCATACACATTTTTATTATCATCAAAAATGTTATTAAAGGCGAAGCATTGGTTGAACGAATGGGTAAAAAAGGAGGACTAATGGTTGTAATTGAAAATAAAATAAACAGCAGCTAGAAATGTGTGTGCAAATTTTATTTCCATTCGAAGAAAATAAATATTAATGATTTTTTTCGAATTACCCACAGATGATCCCAATTTACCCTTCCACGAATTTTATTACCCTTACCCAATACGCGTTATAGGAGGTTTACCTGTTATAGATACTTAACCATCTACGTGCTATTACAGTTAATTAAAATAACCACATACCGGGATTTGGCTTTTGTTAAAATTTCAATTTGTTCCTGGAAATCGGTTATAATTTCCTGATGTTTCCGTTTTAATAAATGCGCTGTCTCTTCCGATTCCAAATGGACGTCCTCTAATAATTTACGCAATTTCAATAATTCAGCGTCACGGCTACGATTTATATTGAATTGACTTTCAGCGCCACCTTCTGCTTCCTCTAAACGTTCAGACATTTGAATGACCTGTACGCTAAGATCAGCCTTCTCCCGCTCAATCTGGGAACGTTGTGTAGAATATGAATGAGTAAATTCATTTTGGTAAATTACATAAATGCATACTTGGTACTTGAATATTTATTTTATTTTTTTTTTCGTATATTTAACGAATATATTGTTAATTTTATGAATTCATTTGTTAATTTAATTTATTTTAGTAGGCGAGATAGGTAAAATGATGAATGAAAAACAATAAAATTGTAACAAGGGTATTTTTTTTATTAAATTTATTTAATTTAAAATATTTAACAAAACAAATTTTTAAAAAATTCGAAAAAAAACATTTCTTTAGTTATTCCTGATTTAAAATAACATCTCACGGATTTTTTAAACGATTAACGACTTCGTCCTATTTTAATAGACTTTTTTCTGATTTTGATCGATTTTTCGGAAGATTTCCGAATTTTTCAAGCTTCTCTTATCGTAACCTAATTTTTTCTCGTCTTTTCGAATTGTCCAGACGTCGTCCTTGGATATTGGACTAATTTTCCCGAATGTCCTTAACTTCCTGATTTTTTTTCTAATTTTTTAAAATTATCTCAGAAATCGACTTTTCAGAAATGGAAATATTTTTGTAAAATCAAAAATATTTTCTAACGGAATTTTCCTAACATTTTCTTTGGCACGTGTAAAATCTAATGACGCAGAAATGAAGCCAAATGAATAACGAACAAATTAATTCTTAAAATTAATCCCCTAATTTTGGCGGTGGTTTAAGTGGGATTGGATTTAATAATTAAATTGTCACTTTTAACAAAAAAATCTGTAATTTCTTGGCGAGATTTAGATCTCAAAATTTGAAATAAGACTCGGGTTTTGAGAAATGAAAATATTTATCCAAAATCAGTAATTTTCCTTGAAATTTGAATTTCCTTGGAAGTTTAGAAAGGTGAGAATTTGAGAAATGCTCAATTTCCAAACGGCTTTTGGAGTTTATCAAATAATTCCTTTTTAGCCTCGGATGGTCCCAAATCATGAAAATAAATGTTTGGAAAAATAATTGGCATTCAAATTCATCCGCAATATAGTCGGAAATAATTAATGACAATTATTAAATATTAAATTTAAGATTTAGATTAAAAGGATGAAAGATAATTTTTTAGACAAATAAGGGTAGATTTAGATAAAACAAAAATTAGGGGTGATTGTCGGACACCCTGTGATTTATATAGTATACAATTCGCGCTTAAAATACAAATTTTTTTACGTTTCGGGGAGAAATTATTATTTTGAAAAATTTTTTGAAAATTATTATAAAAAAATTGTTATTTGTGGATTTTTAATTTGATGTATTTCCTAATCGTAATGGTTTTTTTTGTAAAAAATTCAATTTTTTTTTAAAATTTTATAGTAAAATATTGTAGAAAATAAAATTTTTTTTTTGAAAAATGTAGAAAATTTGAAATTTTTTAGAAAAGTTTTGTAGAAAATTTTGCATATTTTTGATTTTTTTTTTTCAAACATTTTTTCTAAATTAGTGACCAATTTTTTTCGTATTGAAATTGAATTAAATTTCGTATTGAATATTTTTTGATCGGAAATAATTTTTAGATATTTTTAGAATTTCAAATTATCAAAATTTCGCTATAATATTTTGAGTAATATATAAATTGACTAGAAGACGTTTATACATCACTGGGTTAAGGAATTGTTCAGTTCATACATTTTTAACCCGTTGATTAAATTAAATTAAATAAGTAGAGCGATAAATAGAGAATCACAATTTCTCTCTTTATAGAAGAAAATCGTTAACAAATATTTTTGGGAAAAATATCACGAAATTGCCTAAAATTTCGTTGCAAATAGAGAATTCAAAATTTGTTAACAAAATTTAAAATCCCCGAGATTTAAACAACCAAATTTTAATGTTAAAAAATAATTAAGAGTATAATTTCCAATATTTGATTTTTTATTTCATGCTTATGGAATGTCTTTCAATAAACAAAAATGTTTCCCAATTATTCTTAGGATCTAGGATGACGTATAGTTTTGCAATTTTGAAATGACCCATCCCAAAATTTATATACCAAATCGATGTAGATCTATGATCAACTCATAGTATTATGACCATGATTATCGTATAATTTTAATTTGGTAATTAGATTTAAATAAAATAAATAAATGTATAATATATACGGATTATTATATGCTAATATGAAGAGATAAATAAGGACTAGAATAAGCGTCGGCAATCTATGGCCGGCGGGTCACTAAGTGACTTATTTGATAAGTAAAAGTGACCTATTTGATAAGTCACCTATTTGATAAGTGACTTATTTGATAAGTGACCTATTTGATGTGTCTCCACTTTAACAGTTCTACCCCTCATTTAAGAGGGGGAAGGATTTGGGGTACATCATTTTGACGTATGGCAAATTTTTACGTCTCCTTATCAATATTTGTCCTTAAATACAAAATTTTATTGGAACCGGTGCCTAACGAGTTATTACGGTTTAAATATGTTAAGCCCCTCTTGAGGGATTTAGCCTATTAATTTCGGTACCATCCATAGCAGGAAATTAAATTCCTTAGGTAAATTTTTGTCGGAACCAAAATGAAATTATTTCTTGGTGAGAGCGTGTCGCTTGATTTTTTAGAAGCTCATAACTCGGCCCAAAAATGTTTTTCTTTTTAATCCTGACATTTTACCTCATTATGTATTGAGGAACAAAGATTCAGCCAAATCCAGCGAATTGTTTTTAAAGAAAAATTCCATTCAAAAATTTTGATCAGAAAGAACAAGAAAATAATTAAAAATTGTCCATAACTCGCTTCAGATATTTTTTTTTCTTTAAAAGCCAGAATTCTGTTTGAGGTTTACCTCGTTTAGTATTCAGTAACAACTTTTAGATAAATCGAGCTAATTTTTTAAAAAAAAATTCCGTTAAACATTTTGATCAAAAAGAACGAAATTACAGATTTTTTAAAAAGCCCATAACTCGCTCGGGGAATTTTTTTTTGTCATATCCTGAAATTAGTTTTTAGTTTATCTCATAAACTATTCGGGCAAAAACTTTTAGCCAAATCGAGTGTAGTTTTTTTTTAAAAAAAAAACTTTTTTAAAAAATTATGATGAAAAAAAGTAAGAAAATTAACTGAAGATATTGTTGAAGAAAATCGTGAATTTTATAAGATTTCATAGCTCGCCTAGAAATTTTTTTTTCCTCAAATCCTGAAATTAGTTTTTGGTTGACCTCATCAACTATTCAGAAAAATATTTTCAACCAAATTAAGTTTATTTTTTTTTAAAAAAAAATTAAATTTCAAAATCTTTATCCAAAAACCGAAAGAAAGTTACTTAAAAATTATTAAAGAAAATCATGGATTTTTTAAAAATTCATAACTTGCTCAGAAAATTTTATTTTCCAAAACCCTGATTACAGTTTTTAGTTTACCTTATTAACTATCCAGGAAATAACTTTCAGCCAAATCGAGCAGCGAAGTATCCCCTATATTCTACTATAGTTATATCTACTATATACTTCTCTAAGATATCTCCTGACTACAGAATACACTAAAACAAACCGGCTATTATTCGTGCCGATCTGGAAGTTTAATCACTCTTGAATTAGAGTACTGTAGATACATACCAGATCCACCATAAAATCAAAATTTAGGTTTTCGCATTCATGAATTTCTTCCAAATTATAGTCCAACCGTTCAAAAAGTTGGATGTAAAATGCTCTGAATTGTAAATAATTACAAAATGTTTTTATTATAATTAAGTAATCAAATAATTAGTTTATTTATCGACTTAAATTTTTTTTTAAATTACATAATTATATTTAAATTCATCTGCCAGAAAATTATTGTTGCGAAAACAATTTTAAACATTTAAATTTAATAATTTTAAATTAATTGCTATTTTTTAAAAATTATTTCAGGAAAATGGGATCATATACATGATGATGGCGATTTTTGAGAGTTTTCACTGTACAACGACAGGAAATCCCCTTAAGCTTTCTCTGGATAATAACGGAGATAATTAGGTAGGTTTATTTGGAAGACAGATTCATAATATCTCGTACAATACGGTTTACGTTGTGTATAAAATACCGAGTTGCACATAAATTCTTGTGTATAAATGAAAATGGAAATTGTGTTTTGATTATTTGTAAACATAACGGTAGAATTTCATGTAAGTTTTGAAATTAACTTCAAATTATTTAATTACTTTTACTTAAATATCCATTGCATCTTTTTTAGGATTCCATGTCTGGAGAAATGAAGGAGAAATTTGGAAAGTTGATACATGATGGATACAACATGAACAGTTCAGGTAGTAAATTATTTTTACAATAAATGGAAAGTAAAATGGAGTTCAAATATACACTGAAAAAAATTCAATTGTTAAAATAAAGAAATATTTCGGTAGCATCTGGGTACCTTTGCCTCGTTACTCCCCAATTAAAGTCAGTTCGAGGATGTATAGGTTAAATTACAGGAGACTGTATTAATTGAAGGACTGCATTGATTTAAGGAGTACACAGAACAAAATGTCTCTCGCAAAATTCATATCATTCTCAGCAAGAGAGGATAGGGCATTTACATTATTATTATTTTGTTTTGTACCGTTAGGTTCATTTCGAAATAAATATTCACACGAACAAATTAGTTTTTGTTTTCCAAAAAAAAAAACAATCCTCAAGAATTTAGACGGAACCCCATTTCAACTTCCTTTCAGAAAATTCAAATTTAGATTCGAATTTTTGGAATTTCAAAAATTTTGTTTGAGATAAATTCTCAATATAATTTTCTCGTAATTATGACTTATCATAATTAGAGTACAATATCTTTTGTGTAATCTGAAATGAAAAGTCTGGCAGTGTGTCAGTTTGGGTTATGGAAAATACATAATTTCCTCATACACCACCTATGCGTTTTTTTAATGTCAAAAATATCCATTCTTATTACTTATTATTATTTTATTTTAATTTTTTTTCTTTCGTTTTGGTGATGATGAAGTGAAACCATTTTGTGTGCTAATTTTAAATTGGAATATTCATTTTAGTAAATTTTCTTCTTCTATTTTTTTTTTTAAACTCACTGTTACAAAACGGAAAATATCATCATTTTCATCATCACCAGAGCTCATCCACCTACGTTAAAAATTCTTTCGTATAGAATTACCTTTCGGCTTAATGATTTTTAAACGTATGTATGTGCTAAAATATACCTACACAGGTAAACAGAAATTAGTTGGGTAGCGATAATTTTTTTGAAGTGTAATATTGGATAAATTTTGAAAAATTAATTCATTAAGAAACGTTCGACTCCGTTATACATATGGATTCGCTCCGAATATAATTGACTTAATTATATTCATCGAATTAATGAATTAATTAATTAATTTTTATGTTTTTCAGAATTTAATTATACGAAAGAATGTAAATTAAAAAAAAAAATGTGCGATGCGTTTTGAGATTAATTTCTTTACGTAACCGAAATGCATTTTTTTTAATTTAAATAAATGCGTACAGTCGTGTCGGGTATAAAGCGGTTAACAAGGTTAAGAAATCGAAAGTTAAATTTAGATAAATCAATTAGGTTAAAGTACCCTAAAAATAAAAGAAAATTCAAGTAGCAAGTATACACAAAATGTGTATATACGAAATAGCCAAGGTTCTGTTGGTATTTATTTTTGGTATAACTTACCCGCTGACGGAGTTCCCTCTCCGATTCAAGATCATCTTGAAGTAGACGGATTTTATCCTGCAAATAGAAAAGTTTGTTTTGTGTAAAATTGTTAAATGAATTAATTGATTATGGGAAATTTAATTTTGTAGTTAATATCTGTATGGAATGATTTTCCTACGAATCTGCTTCACTACACCGTTACACCGTTTTCTTTTTTATCTTATCAATTTTCATCAAATCAATCATGGTATCCCATTTTGGAGATAGACAATTTTTGTCGGGAAATTGGCACCATTCACGTCATTTTTTTTTCTTTCTTTTTTTTTCATATCTTATGAGTCAGTCCTTTTTCACACATTCTGTTCATTTTCTTATACATTTTATATATATATTTTTTTAAAATTTAAATTCTTCTTAATTACATAATTGTGAATTCTATTTTCGGAACATATAGGCCACAAATATTACACAGGTTTTCTATTTCCATTTCAACGAATTCGTTCACCAAGTTTTTTTTTGCATATTAATAATTATTATTTTAACACCATTCGGTTTGCGGAAAATTCTTACATAATTTTCATTTGAATTTTCCTCGCCGTCGAAACAGAGAAATTTTTCTTACCTCCAATCGGGATAGGGCCGTTAAATCGGCACTGTATTCAATATTAACGGTATTATCTCCAATACCGCCACTGCTCGCTCGATATGAATATCTAGAAGATCTTGCTACGCTCGAAGACATTTTTTTTCGTTATTTTTGTATATTTTCTTTTCTATTTTTTATCGAAATAAAATTTCACGAATTTCGCACACTCAAACTAATTCCTTTTTTCCCACTTATACTTTAATTATAAAAAAAAAATAAATAAAAAACAATTATCTTCAGAGGTTCAGCGCCAACGGGAATTAGAATATGTCGATAGTTAAAAAAAAATACCCGAGTCACCGACAAATTTTCAGATAACGTTCGGAGCAAGGCTGATGATCTACTGATCGCGGGACCTCAGTCGTTCGAATTCGAATGCTGACCAATTATACCAAGAAAGTCCGGTACGGGGACACGAAAGAACACCGTCGTACTTGAAGTACACACAAATTTTCCAATCAAATTGTATGCGCACGCAACTTAGAGCATATCTTAATATATATATATCCTTCGTTTCTATATATCTACAGCTAATCATCAATACATTTTCTTTTCTTGTTATATGAAATAAAGAAAAGAGGAAAATCTGAATATATTTAAGATATTTTGAACTCAGTACTATATGCAAAGGTGGAAAATGTGGGAAAATAGGATTTTCTTTTTTTTTTCTTTTCATTTCTCGATATGAATGTATAATTTTTTCATCTTAAAGATAAAATTATCCATACAAATTATATATGTAGAAATAAAGATGTGGTTGATACTTTGATATCTTCCTTAGTTTCGGAAAAGGTAGATGATTTAAGGTGGAAAATGGGAAAATAGAAATGTACCTTTCGATTACTTGAACAATTTCTTAGGACGGACGTAATATTAAAATTGTTAAACTATGTAGTTACACGTAACACAGTCGTAACTAATTTAATTATTTGTTCTATATTTTTTATAAATAGAAACTAATATTCAATATTGTATCTGTAATGTTCATTGGAAAATATTTTCAAAACCTTGAATTGTATGTATATTTTATCAAAATTATTGAGTAATGGATATATTTCACTGGCTAATTTTCATTAAAATAAATTTTCAATGTTATAAATAGTATATTTCGATTGATTGGTTTCTGAAAATTTTTTATTTAACTGGGGAGTATGTAAAAATTAATTTTAGTTTATTATCTCCTTTAAAATGTCCTTTTATTGATTTTAAAATTACTGAAAGCCTTCTGATTATTTAAAAATTCTACTGAGAGATTTTTAAGAATCAATAAAGGGATTATAAAGTTGGGGCGAACATTAGAAGAATTAGAAAAATTATTTCATAATTTTTTATGATCTTTTAAAGCCGGTATGCTCAGCGCCTAACACGACGGTTATTTTCTTATCCCAATATAATAATGAAAATAATTAAAGTTGACATGGGGAATTAAAGAAAACCGCAAGAATATTATAAAAATAAATCATTAAAATAATATTTTTGGTTTTCATTTTATAATTTGAGTAACAATAGATTTGTAACCGTGAAAAATAAAAATTTAAATTCGAATTTAAGATTTATTTTTACCTTAACCAGATACACTTTCAAAATATTTTTTCTTACCCCAAAAATAATTTTGCTTGAGCACCGCTGTTTTAAAGCGTTTACGAGAAATTCAATGGGAGCACCTGAAAGCTTAACTTTCTTTTTTGAAACTCTTCTTCGAAAACGTTTCGAAGGGGGAAAGAATAAGCTTTCAAATGCTTCAATTAAATTTCTAGTTAATATTTTTTATTTGCGTTTTTCAAATTTTTATGAAATTGATTGTCTCATTTTTGAATGAGTTTCCTGCTTTATTTTGCGCTTTGAAATGTTCCGATATATTTATTTTGATAAACTCTCCCAATTCGGAAATTAGACACATCTTTCAAGAGCGAGTGGATGTGAAAAATTGAGAGATATCGGAAAAAAATCTGGATAAATCGGAAAACGTTGATAAAACTCAGATTATTATTTTTCCCGGTTATTTCTCCCATTCTCTTCTGTTTACTGACTTTTACCAAATAATTTTTTCGACCTCTTCAGACCTTCCTCAAGTTTTCCCATATTTTTTTCTTCGATTTTCCAAACTTTTTTCGATTTTTCTGACATAAACGCGAGTTTATCTAATTTTACAGACTTTTTCCAATTCAATTCCATAAATTTTTCAATATTTTCTGAACAACTCCGACTTTTATTGATATTTCTAAAAATGTGCATGGCTTTTCTTATATTTTGCCACACCCTTTCCCGACATTCGGCAGTTTTCGATTTTATTCGACTTTTTCCAATAAATTCATTTGAATTTTTTTACTTTTTTTTTCTGTAGACTTTTTCCCAAATTTTTTCTACTTTTACTCGAAATTTTGCATACTGATTTTTGAGAATTTTAAAAAGTTTCGTAGAATTATTTGAATTTTTCAAAATGTTTTATTTAAAATTTTTTAATATTTCCAAATTAAATTATTAAATTATTGCCAAAATTTTGGGTTATTTATAATATTTTTCAATCTTCGAAAGGAGGCATTTTCGCTAAAAATTTTTGGGTTAAATCAAAAGGGGGGAGGGGGCAGCATGATGTCACGTAACCTAACCCAGTTGGTTAGGCTTACTTTTTTTAAAATTAGGTTTTAAAATTGAAAAATAGTCCGATTTTTAAAAAATTGAAAAGTTTCATAGAAATGTTCGAATTTTACGAAATTTTTATTCAAAATTTTTAAATATTTCCAAATTAAATCATTTCCAAGTTGTTGCCAAAATTTCGGGTTATTTACAATATTTTCCAATCTTCGAAAGGAGGGGATGCTAATAATTTTTGGGTTAAATCAAATCAAATCTAATTATTTAAATATAATTATTAATAATGTTTTAATTTAAATGAAATATTTTTAAAATGTCAGATTTTTAATTTTAAATTAATACCTGAAGAGAGTCAAATACTTCCTAAGTATTTTTCGATGAAAAATGTGGAAAAAAACTTGATATTTGGTTCAAAATAATTCAGGAAAGCTTACCTTAACTTACCTTTTTATTTGATTTATTTTATTAATTTAATAATTATTAGACATCAAACTTAAAGTAAATTAAATCGGAGATATAATTTATAAATTATGAAAATAATATTCCTGCCAAAATTCATGGATTTTGGGTAAAAGTTAATGATGCGTTTCGGACGAGTGTAATGCGGTAGATTCGAAATTCGAACCTGAACCGCATAATTCGAAATTCGAATAATTTTTATAATTCGAATTTTTCGAAAATAATTCCAAATCAGGAATTATTTAATTCAACTGTTTCATAACTAATTATTCCCAATTTGAAATAAATAAATTCGTGGATAAAAATAAGTAGATTAGGAGGCGTATTGCTATTCAACCGTAAATCCTATTTGATCGTGACTTTTTAAAATTTTATTTCGACAAATAATTACATGTTCTTATATTGTAATATATCTATTTTTATTAGATTTGACTAATCTGTTTACTACAAATACAAGAAAGAAATATAGACAATTCATTTATATAAAATCACTATCACCTTTTGAAAAAGCAAATTTTTCAAGTAATTATATGAATATGTCTTGGATATGTCTTGGATTTATTTTTAGAAAATGAATTTTTATAATTTATTTTTAGTGTTCCAATCATTTCAGTTTATATAAGAAATTTTATATTTGAGGAGAAATTATGTTTGGTGGCGATATATTCAATATAATAAAAATGTGAATAATTTTGAATTGCTGATATATTCAAAATTGTATTAATAATAATTAGTCATACTTGGAAAAAAAAATAAAAAATTATATACGTATTTGCTTAAAAATAGGTAGAAGGAAAGTATAAGATTGATGAAATTTTTACCCAAAAAAATAATTGTTAGATTTAAATTTTGAAAAGAATTCGTTGACACATTTATGACTAAGTTTTTAAAAATCTTTTATAGGTAGATTTTTGATATGCAAATACCCCCGAAATACATAATAAAGAAGATAATTCAGAGGTAAAATTTATTTATATCCAAATGGTCCATATACATAGCGTAGAGAATTTTTTTTTTAAGAGGTTTTTCGTATTTTCGTTGGAAAATGCTTAACTTTTCTCTATATCATTTGAAAATTATTCGGGGGTATTATAACAGATTTTATATTTGACCAGTTTATTATTATGCCAAACGAATTGGAACATTTTTTCCTTTATTTATTCACAAATTGATGGCAATTCGCCAAATATTATTTGGTGTATTTTGGTGGTGGAGATCAAACAAAAATGTTTATATAAAATGAAACATATACTCGGTACTCGGTATAATTTACTGTAAGCTCAGTAGGCAGATTTGGGAAGAAGTACGACAAACTGGTAGACAAGGATTTTTCTCAATTCAATATTTTAAATGCGACAAGTATACCGACAATTTTCCTGTAACATTAACATTTTGTAAAATTAATTTATTATATTTGCAAAATTGCTCGTCCTTTTCTTTTTTTTATAAATTACTCATAAAAATTCTTTACTCAATAATCTGGTATTTAAGCGCAGTTTTCTACAATATTATTTTTACGAAATCGGGAATATCAGAAGTAATGTTGAACTTATTTTGAATTTATTTTTAAATTTCAATTTTCAAACTTCTTTGAGCTTTTCTGATTTTGAAAACCTTTTGATTCAAATTTAATCAACTTGATAAATTGTAGATTCCAAATAAACAGAGAAAAGTTTCTATTAAAAGCTCTCTGTGAATTTTGGTGAATTTAATAGAGCTTTTTTAAGAACATTTAATATTTCGTTGTAGTCAAATATTCGCCGGGAATATAGGTTTCTAAACATATAAAATCACATCCGTAACATAAAGCTTTGTTCGAGCTTTCAAATTTGTAAAAGCTTTTGGAAGAAAATTTCATTAATCCGGTGAAAAGTAGATGTCAAATAAATAATTTGATAGTTTAATGAAAAGCTTTCGACAAGCTTCAAACCGTTCAACAGTTTTTCTTTACAAAAATTTACATTTCAATGTAGCACAATTATTAAAATGAAAAATAGATTTCAGTGCGTCCACAAAACTACATCCAAAATTTAATGCTTTTTTTGAGCTTTAAAGATTTTCAAAAGATTTTGGATGAAAATGTCAGTTTCGACTTAAATTTAATTAATCCGATGAAAAGTGGATACCAAATAAATAAAAGAAAGTTTATATCAAAAGCTCTCAGTGAACTTTCACCAAAGCTTCTCGGCGAAAATGTCAAATTTCGTTGCAGTAAAATATTTGGTAGGAAAATCGGTTTCAAAACGTACAAAATTACATCCGAAACTTAAAGATCTCTTTGAGTTTTCATATTTTTGAAAACCAATTTTATGGCTATGGGAATTCATACTTGAAATTTCACAAGCAACAATCTAATAAATGTTTGTTAAGTTTTTCAAATTCTGCACACCTTAGGGAGATATTGATCGCACGCCACTGCTAGAAAAATCGGGGAAAAAACATGCAAATGGAATTAGGATAAATAATTTTTCACATGGAAAAAACGGGTAAAAAATCGGTAAAAAATGGGGAAAAAATAAATAAAAGTCAGAATAAAATTATTTTCTTTCCGATCTCCATATATCATGTTGTGGGGATGACCGGAAGTATCAGATGAGGTCCCTATGAGAACAAAAATTATTTCTAAATCATAAAATTGAATTGTAAAATTTTTTTTTTATTGAATTTTATGGTAATCCCACAATTTTTGAGAAATTAAAAATTTTTATAGAAATTCAAAAATTTCATCAAAATTTTAGAAAATCAGAAAATTTGAGTAAATTTGGGCAAATTTGATATTAATTGAAATTTCAATAGAAATCAAAAAATTTCATTTTTATTTTATGTTCTAATTTTTTTGGGAAGTTTTTAATGAGGAAGGGGGCGAAGTCCCCTAAGACAATTTCTTAGGCCTTCCTGTATTTTTTTATTTTTTTCTGACAGCTTTGCGATAATTTTCTGTTTTCTGTCGACTTCTCACCTTCCGTATCAATGTTGTCTAATTCTGTTCAATTACTTAATTAAATTTATTAAAATTTTGCCAATTTTTCATCCTTCAATATGAATTTTTAATAGTTTTCCGGGTTTTCTCAACAATATGTGTTGTTATTTCAAAATTACCCCAAAATTTCCCATCTTCTTTCTATTTTATCGATATTTTCACGATTTTTTCTGCATTCGCAAACTTGTCCTAAATTTTCCTACTATTTTCTCACTTTTCCGAGTTTTTTCACTTCTTTGGATTTTTATCTAAAATTTTCGGACTTTGGGTGATTTTATCTGATTATTCTAGATTAGATTATTCTATCCCCCAAATTTTTACCAACATTTCCCAACATTTCGCCAGCATTTCTAATTTGATCAATTTTTTTTATAACTTTCCCGATATTCTTCTATATTTTCCTTACATTGCTGAATTTTTCTCAACTTCCTGATTTTTAACGACTAGTTTCTAATTATTCAGACCTTTCCTCATATTTCATATCCATTTTCTGTCCTTCTTGAAATTTCCTAAATTTAATGAAAATTCTGAAGTTCCCAAAAATGAGAAAATTTGGCAAAAATATGAAATAACATGAAATCTGACAGGTTTTTATCAATTTTTATCAATTTTTTTTTAACATTTTCCAAATTTTCATTCAAATTTATCCAATTTCCCGACAAGATTTCCCACTTCGTTCAGTCTATAAGTCAGCTCCCTGAGCCTAATACTATAAATATTTTCAGATAGCTACATCTCTTTCAGTGGCGCCAATTCAAGAAATTCT